>JAHZNC010002483.1:0-27789 GCA_027744095.1 Zhuqinia jingwanae | reverse complement strand
ATGCATTTTTTTGGGGTGGTTCCATTTTTTTCACTTTCATCATAATAAAATGAAATTGAAATGAAGGAAGCGTAATTGTGTAACAAATGATGCCATATGAATTTTAGGTATTCTTGTAAGCAAGCAAGAAAAATGTGTACATACTATTTTGAATATTTGTTGATTTTTTTTTCTGTTTTTTATATTTTACGTTTGGCAAAAAAAATGTTATGTATGTTTTGTGAGTAAACCCATTTCTAAAAATATGGATTTTCGTTGCATACTTTCCAATACATTTAGCACAAATTTGTAATCCTGATAACATAAATGTTGTTTATGGAGTTTGTGCACTGAAAATGTCAATGAAGCTGGCTAAATTATAAAATACAAACAAACATCTTCTTTTTATTCTCTGCCCATCCCTGCCAAGCATAGATATTTATCTACAAAAAGAAGAAAAAAATTACATATGCATCCCTTTTAATTTTTTTTTTGCTCCATCGTATTTCCTTCTTTTTCTTCATCCCTTTTTCACCCTTGACTTTTTATAAGAAACTATATAGCGCAGGATCTTATTTAAGAAAAGGCATTGTGCATAATAATAAGAAATATATTTTGTATATATATGTTTATATGAGACTTTGGAAAGCTTTAAGTAGAAATGAAGATTTCACTCTGTTCTCTTCCTCCTCTTCGTCGTTGTTGTTGTTGTTGATGATGCGTCGTCGTCGTCGTGAGATGAATAAGATCAGTGCAGGCTTGCATACAATATTTTTTATACACATGTCACGTTGTAAATCATTGTCATAAGAGCAAAAAATTGCCTGCCTTTTGCCTCCAAGCCAAACTGGGAGTAATACATACACACATACATACATTCAACATTCATAATATCATCATCATATTTAACCTGTGTATATTATGATACATTTATACCTCATATCAAACCGTCATTGGTTGCACACGATTTTTATGTGGAGTGCTCACATATACAAAATATAGCGGCACATGTTAGAACGTTTTCTTGTCCTGCCTTTGGATATGGGATAGTATATATATAACAAGTACATTATTTATTTAATGAAAGCATGAATATATTTTTCTTCTAGGATATAGAAACGAGAATATATTATGTTTTGTTCCTTTTGTATATATTTAACTTCTTCTTGAAAGAAATCCAACAAAAAATATAATATTTTTTTTATCTTCGAAAAATATACTTTTTTTTTCTTCTTCTTCTTCTGACCTTCCCTTTCCCCCGTCGTTTTCTTCTTCTCCTTTTTAAAACTGTCACAATTACAATTATGCATTATTGTGTGATATGGATGATCAAGCTATTTAAGTTGAAAAATATCATTTCTCTTTTTTTCTCATGCTGTGCAGGCAGATCTCACTTTTGGTACATGGATGATTATGATGAAACTTACCGACGGAAGGGCTGCTATGACGTCTCATTTTTGGGATGGCGCTGCTCAAGTTGAAAAAAGGGTAGAAGAAAGCGATTGGAGACCTACCGGGAATGAATGTGAAGGGAAATAGCTAAAGAAAAATGGTAAAAATGCAACATGACATTATTATGAGTAGGTACAATGACAACAATGGCTTCGTTTAGGTAATATGCTGACATCTTTTACGATTTAATTTCATGATTTTTTTGTATTGACAAATAAAACATTTTTTCAGGTCATCGTCCTTGAGCTGGGAAGTGAACATACAAACTTGAAGATTTATCAAAACGTTTTCTCAAACTTACATATATAAACGGACTAATTTTTGGTCTTCAATTTTGATCTCGTTTGATTTTTTTTAAATATAATTTTATGCTTTACGTTGCATGAAACTTTGATTGTAGGAAAGCAGATATGCAATGCAGTGATAAATGAATGGTTAATTGACAAACAAACAAATTAATATATTTCTTTTGCAAGTTTTGTTTTTATTTAAATTTTTTCATCGTATTTTGATTTCAAATGGAATAATAATTTATAAATTTTTTAAATGTCATAATTATTCTTTATGTTTTTATGTAAATATAATATATATACCCACCAAAAACTTACAGATAAACGGAAGCATCCCCATCCCTCTCACCTCACAAATGAATTGATGAATGGACCTGATTTCCAAGTTTGAAGTAAACTTCCCATCAAAGTGACCACTTATACACCACCACACAAAGCATCTTCATCATCATCAAGATCATCTCATCTCCAGACTGCCGGATTTTTAATGAAATTCTGACGGGGACGAAGTACTCAATAAAAATTGAGCATCAAGACAGATTGTTGATTTTGTGCTTGCCTGTTACGTATATCACAGGTATACCTGAGATTATTAACACTCAGGATACATGCAGTATACGTCCAGGAATTAGCAACTATTTCCATCTTGAATTTAAACAAATGTCTGAACCGCCATGGCCCATGGATGGATCCTTCCCTTCTCCCATTCTCTTTTGATGATGATCTCTCTCTCTCTCTCATCGCCATCCTTGTAGCAGCAAACTTCCATGGCAGAACAAAAAGCAGAGTAAAAATACATACATCATCATCACCATCATCATCATCATCATACCTAACCAGCAGCAGAGGGGTAGAAGTAGCATCATCAGCAGCGGTAGCAGCAGTTTTTTTCCCATTCACCAATTACCCAATTCAATCAAGTCATTTGCCCTCACCTCTCATCATCATCGTCTGTCCAAGAGAAGTTGACATCTGTAAAAAAAAGAGTTCAAACAAAGTAGGAATATAGTAAATATTAATACTAATTTTTTATATGGAACAAAAGGAATGTGATATTTTTTTCTTTGAGAAATATTTTTTTCAGAGAGGCACGTGGCAAAACTATCCTTCACACACAAGCTCAACCGTCCAACCTAACCACACATTTTCAATGATCAAGACTGAGAGATAAAAAAAAATGTTATAACCTTTTGCAACAATGTCATTGAAATTATATATTTCATGAAATAAAAAAAACTATGCCATAAATTGAACTTATGAATTCTTCAAATGAAAAAATAATACAATTTTTTAAGCAACAATGTTAATAAATAAAAGAAAAATAATGGCCATTTCTCTCTCTCTCTGTCTGGCTATTTTGTAAATAAAAATAAATAAATCATAGTCAAATAGACAACATATAATACTAAAAAAATAATCTGTACCCTCATTTCTTTCAGCTACAAGAACAGTTTTTTATATGATAAAAAAATAAATTATAAGGAAGGATGCTTGATGATGCTGCTACATAATATATTATTATTATTATAAGATAATATGTGTAAGAAAAAAATATACGATTCATATTATAGCCGCAAGAACAACAAATAAATAAAAACCTCATCATCTCAGCAAACTTATTTTTTACCTTTCTCTTTTTCTTGAAAAGACTTATAAAAAGTATATAATATTTATACATTGTACATACGCAACGTGATACATATAAAATTTTAAACGCGAGGTCCTTACGAAATCCCTTTTATCATAATAAAAAATGTAACAAAAATTCTATACCCACAACAAACAAACCGATATATACGCACATGTGAACAGATAATAATATACAAAGACGCACAAAAGTACACAAACCAAAAAAAATGTAGATACGTAAGTACTCTGTCTGATCTCTCTCTTCTTTTTCTTCCTCCTCTTCAATTCAAATAGAAAAATGGTGAACGTGACTTATGAAAAATGATCCACACAAAAGTGTAAATAAACAAACACACACACACGGAGCAGCAGCAACCGCAGCAAAGTACACAAACTTCTCTTTCATTTTTTCTTCTTCTTCTTTTCAATCAAAATGCACTACTACCGGTGAGGTTGTTGATGATTATGATGATGATAATGTGAAGTAATAATAATAATAATAATAATAATAATAGAGAAAAAACGCAGATGCATTTTCCATTTATTTTGTAAATCTCTTGTACTTATATACTCGCAGCTCTTTCTACCTCTCTCTCTGCCTTTGATTTTGAAAGGAAAGAGAAAAAATAAATGAAAAGAAGAAGAGAAAAAGAAATAATCCGAGAGTGCTTTTTTCGAAAAAAGTGTGGTCGATGATAGAAGAGCGAGAAAGGTTGAATGTGTAAGCTGTTTCCCTTGAATCGAAAAACTGAAAAAACTGACAAGGATCCTTGAGTATTCGGAATACTATGAAAATGGTAATGTGATGATGGTGGTGGTGGTGGTGGATAGCAGGGTAGTAGAAGTAGTAATAGTTGAGAAGTAGGGGTATATAGTGGCATGCAAAGTAAAAAAAGCAGGCAGGCAGGCAGGCAGCAGCAGCATAGAAGTCGTGAAGAAGTCGAAGAAGAAGGTTTTTACTGGAATAATAGATGTTGTGGTTGTAGACATAGTAGAGAGTGGGAGCAAGCAAGCAAGAGCAGCGGTTGTAGTAATAGTAAATAGTAGAAAATGCTTTTGAGATAGTTGAAAAAGGGGCATACGACGGCGATAAGTACAAAAATATATATATGTGTGTAGTATAATATGTGCTTGTATATAAACCTGCACTACTACTACTACCACTTCTTCTTCTACTATACACTATACTACTACTACCACTCTCTCACAGAAAATAATATGTATAACATGTAATGCCATCATAATAAACCAGGAATGGAGTCAGCAGTCGGTCCGTGTCCGTTCCATCGAGTTTTTCGTCGACCGACCGTCTTTTTCTTCTCTCTCTCTCTCTCTCTCTTTCCACCACCACTTCTACTACCACTGCTGATATTTACTTTAGCCCGGGCACATGCAGTGAAATGATCCTTGCACGATTGAATAGTAATACTCACAGAAAATGGGCAACTTCATATACATATATATATACATATGTACATACTTCTACAAACACAAACACACATACACACATTATATTCCCGATAGTCTTATTATTATTATTATGGGAGTATATAGAAGGAGTAGTAGGAGCAAAGTCAGCGAGAAAAGTGGTGTAAAGAAATACGATATATATTGGAACGAGAGAGAGAGAGAGAGAGAGAGCAAAAAAAGGAGACCCCAAAAATTTATTCTTCTCTGCTGCTCTTTGCTCTCCTTCTTCTTCTTCCAACATTTTTTTTCTCTCTCTCTCTCTAGTAAATAGATATGTTCACTTTCGTTTTGTGTTCCTAATAGGAAGAATGTTTCTTCCATTCTAGAAGGGAAACAGAGAAATGCATATTATTTGTATGGTATCTTATTATTATTAGGATTATTATTATATATCTATTCTATATAGGTATATTGTTTTATATCCTATCATTCCGCAATGACTTGTACTATTATTATAGCAAGAGTACTTGTTCTATCTATCAGCACTCTATATTCTATCATCATTTACACAAAATACACACAATATACACACAACCCTCTCTACTTTTATTTTGGTTTTGCTTTGGCACTCCATATCACAAGAGAGAGAGAGAGAGGAAATAAGGATGCATAATTGCTTTTAGTTGGTTTTTTTGGAGATGTTTGGTTAAAAAACTCCAGAAAAAGCAGAAAGGGGAGAAGAGAGAGAGAGAGACATTCTCTTCATAAAACATTCCAACTGTCCATATTAGAATATATATCTCTAATATTGAACATTTATGTATGTACCCACAATGCAATGCGATATATTATAATATGTATGTGCTCGGCTACGAGGAAATATAATAATATCTTATTTTGAATGGAAGTAGAGACACATTCCAGCTCACTTTTACAAAAAGTATTCTCAAAGGATTCCAAATGTATGCACAAAAAAACATTTTCTCCCACACGATAGCGCACCATTTCCATAATAATGGAGGCCAATATGTGTATATCAGGAGAAGAGGGAGGGAGGGAGGGAAAGGGAAGTGACTGAATTTTGATGGATATATATACATACATGTGGAAAATGAGGAAAAGAGGAGCTGAACTAAAGAGAGAGAGAGAGGGAGGGAGGGAGATATGGCACTAATATATTTAGAAACTTTTCTAACGGCGGAGGGAGGAATGTTGAGCAAATGAAGAAGAAGAAAAAAAACGTTATGAAAGTACAAACACACAGAGACACACATGCACAAACACACAGGATTCCACTGAGACAACACAACACAGACTGTGAGGAACTCACACGAGTCTAAAATAAGTAGAAAGGAAAAAGGGGTAAAGGCGACAAAAAAAACTGATTGTAGTTGGTGACTGCTGCTGTGCCAAGAGAGGACGAATAGGAAATGCTACGATTAACAATAATAATAATAAATGCTACGAACAGAAAAAAAACAAGCCGTCATCATCATCACCATCATCATATAGCACAGCAGACAACTACAATAATAAAAAAAAAATGAAACGACACCCAAACACATTAGGCAAACACACAGTATGACTATGACTATGAATATTATACGACACGACATGCAAAATGTCCCTTAAAATATATTATTCAATTTTTTTTACATTTCATGTTAGCAATCATGCACCTTAACAAGAAATAAATTCATTTTTTTAATGTATCATATTTTTTTAAATTATGTGTATCTTTTGAAGTAGAATAACATTGCCGAAAAATTACAACAAAAAATGAGCTGAGCGTTTCTATAAAAAGGTGCAGTCTCTCTCTTTCGCATAATGTCTTACTTCACAGCTTGAAAATTTTCAGCGCACACTTACTACTTATAATAATGGATAGTCGTCAATAAGCACACACACACACACATACACACACGCTTTTGCTCATTTCACAGTCACTACACATATTACGGTCATTATACCTACGACATTATTGTGTTGTTGTACAAATACGGAAATGAAAGTTGACGTGCGTTGACATGTGAGATTGCTGTATTTTGTCTTGTATGCATACTTATTATTATAGTGACTATTGACTTGGCGTCGTCCCCGTTTTCCTATTCGGCAAAAAGCTCTTTAACACGAAATATGAGTCATGCTTCTTCTCCTTATTATTATTATTATTATTATTACAATATTCAATTTCCCCTTTTTCTGCTAGCAAGCAGCAAAGTTATGTTGCTGACAGTGAAAATAGAGTGGGAAAAGAATTCCATCGTCATCTATAAAAAAAACTCTAGTGTGTATACTACGTTCATAAGTAAATACCTATGCATGACGACGCTCGTGCTGATGCCAGCTATTTTGTATTAACACAGCCCATTTCTTTTCTATTTAGCTTGCAGGTATTTAGCACTGAGTAAAAAACATACAAAAAAAACATAAAATTATTACCTAAATGCACTCCAAGCAAATTCATACTACATTCTATATTATTATTATATTATCATATGAACTAAAGGTATGTTGTATAAACAAGTTGAAGATACAAAGATTTTTTTTATTTTTCATGACTCAAAAAAAAAGTTTTTTATTTTTATTTCGACAATAAATTTGTAGTCCTGCTCAAGAGTTTTATCAGATCGCGCAGTAGTAGTTGTGTTTGCACACAGATCACCCAAAAAGCTCACATATCATTTGCTTATACAATTTAAATTGCCTATTAAAATTTGAGATGAACTTACATGATGCTTCCTATATACCTATGCTGCTCACATAAAATAAAATGTTATCTTTTATCGTGTGCTTCATGATGATGATGATCATGATGATAATCGTCATGATCATCATTCTAAAACACGTTAATATTTATGACATCTTTGTAACACTTATCATTTTGTAAATGCGTGCAATATAAACAAAGTTAATTGCGAACATGCCAACAGGATCTTTTTCTCTCTTCTTCATTCTTTTTTTTGATGAGGTGTTGTGATCTTAAACAATACTGAAAATAGTGTGTGATTTATTACCCCTTCTGACATATTATATATCTCCATATTATATACTCAACACAAAAATGTATATAAGAAGTAACATGACATTTAAAAAAAGAAGCAGAGAGAAGAGAAGGATGAAAAATAAGACATTAGTGTAATCTACATACATACAAAAGTACAAAACACTTTATATATATATATCTGAAAAAGATTTTCTTCAAAATGATCTTGTTTATATGCACACACAACACTAAAGAAGAATAAAAACCAAGAGATGCGTTTAACTTTTCAAAGGTGCATATATGGTAACATGACACAGAACAACAACACATCTCCTCCAAAAAAAAACAATTTTACAACAAAATATAATACATTGCCTGAGATACACACTTTGGTTTTTGTAAGCCAATAGGGAAACTTTATTGGATGTATACCCTTCCCGAAAGTGCAGGCATACATTTTATCAGTTGATAAATGCCTTTTGCTCGCAGCTAGCTGGTTCCCCTTCATCAACCACTTCGGTATAGAAGAGTCGAGTGGAGCAGTGGAGAAGAAAAAAAAGGATTGAACCAACAAACGCAAACAGAGGAGCATACATATATATTGTTTATATATTGTACATATTATATAACCTCACAACAATGTATTTCTCTCTACTAACTTGTAAAACTGCAATGGATCTTTTTTTGTGCCTGAGTATAAGAATCCGCCATGTAATACCTACTTACGCTGCAAAATGCCATCGGGTGTCCATATGCAATGTTGGGAATATATATATGCATGCTAGAGCTGCGCCTTTTTTCCTAGTTGCGCCCAATGCCTTGCCAAGTTATTTTTACAGCATCATGGTGGAAGCATATATTTATTACACATTTTACATACCTACCCACACATTATTATAGTCAAGTCAGACCCTTTTTGTCAATATATTCAGGACAACCAAAAATAAAAGGTAAAGGGATGGATGGATGTGCAAAGTAGAGAGATGTAAATATGTGTATACATATATATGCATCATCATCATGATCATGGACAAGTTTGTGAGGGTTGTTTTTTCTCTCTGCTCTCTTCTCATCATGATGCATCATCTCCTTCACTGTGTGTGTCCTGCCCGCAGAGAAATACATTATAAAAAAATGTAAAGCACACACACACACACAAAATGTATATCAGGCAGAAGATAAAGAAAATATTCATCACTATATATTACTTCTTCTACTTGCATTACTACTAAATACTCTGAGTTGTGTATTATTATTATTATGTAGAGTATTTAGAACGGACACTGTACGATATCTTATAGTAATAATAATAGTTGAATGCATGGTGAGAAGCATATTATCGTAAAGTATGCATCTCGTTTGATCGTGATCGTGACTCCGAATTTTTTTTATGTCTCGGAGAGATGATGTGATATTAATGATCTTTCTGTGTAGTAGAAGAGAGAAGAGATGCAAAAAAAATTAAATCAAATTTTGAATTCTAATATAACACAACAGATAGGCTGTTGTATATGTATATGTTCAAATTATTCTAGGAAATAAATGAATATGAAATATGAAATTTTCAAGGAAAAAACTAATATGATGATTTATTACAGTGTCGGCAGCACTATGTGCTGTTATCATCGATCGGAATCAGATTTTGATTTAGGTAGAATAAAGATAAATGCTTTTAAAAGTTGTGGAGGTGATATGTTCCTAATATGATCTTGTATCATTGAAACTCATGCAAATATTAAAAATCATTGAACGAGGTAATATCTATTCTCAGAATTAAAAAAGACTAAACAATTTTTTTTCATATTTCACAGTTGGCTATCAGCTTACATTGCTGTAACTTCTATTTACTATTAATAGCAAATTAACTAGAATCTTTTTTCTAACGTATTATACATTATTAGTGTTCTAACATTGTGAACGTAGTTTCACTACTTATAACAATGCGTACATTTTGTCAATAATTGTCAATTTAATGATGGGTGATTAATTTAAAAAGCTTGCATGCATATGTGATGGTCGGTTGTAACGTAAGCTGTGTTGTAAAGAAAAAGTATGATTGAGCTTTTCCAGAACATTTCAAAATAAATGTTACAATTATAATGAGATCATGTGACTTTTAATGCACTTTTTAAGCTGATAATGGGAATGTGATAGATGACTAATATCTACCAAGTCATATATCCGTATACAGCGCCTAATTACCTTCGTGTTTTTAAATAGCAATTAATAGTTGTTAAATCTAAATTCCATTTAAAATAAATTTTGAATTGTGAGCAATCCCATCACTACATAGGTTTGTTTCTTCGAGTGTAATCTGGTATAACAATTCACGTGTCATGATTTTTAACCCGAAAAATTAGTCACAAAAAAGAATTTACCTTTTAAGCGGTTCCATCAGTTCCGTAAATAATACAAATAATATTATATTATTATGCCCCTTTAAAAAGGAACCAATGCATTTCCATCACTCTCAATTTCAACATTTTCTCTGTGTGTATACGTATGTTAAAGTAAAAGTGTTAAGGAACCCTTTTTTTCTGATGAATCCATACAAATTTGTTATCTCCCGTATAAATCAAAGGTAAATGAGCACGAATATTTATGACTTTATTGTCCTTATACAACACCTTTTAAATGTGGAAAGTAATGGGTTTTATGACTCAATTTTTTTCATCTTCTGCATTATACTTCCTTTTGTACTATATCTTGTATGTATTTACAAAGCAAAAGGGTTCAAGATTATTCAACAATATACATACATACATTAATGAATGAGGGACCACAAATACCAGTCTCTCTCTCACACACACACACAAAAAATCTTACTAACAAAACTGGTCCCTCTCTCTCTCTTCTGGGCTCATTATGGACTTTTTAAAGCTTCTTGTCTTGTTGTCTTTTTATCAGTTTTCTTTTTTTTCTCCGTATAAAATACATTTAAGCAGCAGCACCCCCACACGACTTCCAGGAAAGGTTTTCCTTCCTACTACTCCTTTCCTAAAGATTTGAAACTTTTACAATACCCCAATATACACACTGAGATTCCAGACTCGCACAAAAAAATTATATATTTCCATGTCCTTTTACAACAAGTTTCTTTATAAACTTCCGTATATATTATATTTCAACTTCAAGATCAAGTTCAAAAAAAAATTTACTGGGACAATTAAAAAAAAATCAATACGTATTTTTTAAAGCTTCCCTTTTTGTAATGCACTTTACTTTTTTTTAACTCTTTGGATATATTTTTTTCCTTGAGAAGATGGTCACTAGTAAAAACTTGTTGATTGCTATCCTCTTGTCGAAAGACTGGGCAAAGTGGGCTTTAGGATCCGAAGGAAAAGAGGATCATCATCAACATCATCATCAAATTGAATCAAGATTATATATAACAACATAACATAATACATATTTTTTTCAAGCAAATATAAAGAATATTATATTTAAAATGTAAAAGGTATACTTTGATACTAAAATAAATATACATGTGTACTACAACGTTGTTGTTTGCTCTGATCAAGTGTGTAGAAAGAGAAGAGATGTGGTGTATATATTTATATTCACCTGTACAGCGAATGCAGTTTTGATATGATGATGATTAGTTTTTATTTCACAGAAGAAAAAAATTGTTCCGTCTACTACAACAAGCCTCCTAACTATATTTTAAGATGATGATGACTAAAAAAACACACGTATGCACTAGTGTGTGTAAATAATGTAGATATACTATACCCACACAACAGACAAAAAAGGGGAGATAGATGAGGAGGGGAATGACGATGATGATGATAATAATAATAATAATAATGCCGACGATGATGATCATGATGAGTATGATTAGCACCGCTGTGCGACTGACCGACCGCGGGCATATAAACAAAAATGTGTCTTTAATACATTCAATTTATAGTAATCTCTAACTGCACAATATTGTAGCAAATGCAATTACTCATATGTATATGTAACAATGTAGAAAGGATCCAACTATTAATTTTTTTTGTATACTGGTTTGTTGTTATACACGTACAAATAATATTGTTGTACAAATAAGAAGCAATAAAAAATGGTAGAGATAAGGATTGCGTTTTGTTTACAAGTTTAATGGTTGATGATGAAAGTAATTCAATTTCTTCTATGCTAAGATAGCATTGTAGATATATGGTTTAGAGAAGACCAAATATTTGTTCTAGCGGATTTAGTTAAATTGCCATAAATTGCAGGGTTTTATGGGTATGTACCTTGAAGAAAATTGGTGAAAGCACACATATTAATGATCCTGCGACCATCTTTGCTGTCTCTTCGCTTATGCTACACTATTCTACATTGTCTAATAAGTAATACGTTTGGGCTGCTTTTTAAGTGAAGACTTTCGAATGAGCTACACGCAATAAATAATCAAATGAAAGTCAATAGGATGGGCAGACTGACAAGAAAAAAATTATGAGCAGCATGTCTTTCGCAGTAAATATGACTACACTTCAAGTAGAATTTGTGTAGGGTAAACTGGTAAAGTATAGGTATCTTACCTATGCATGTATGGAATGTAATGATAATAGAAGATTATGATGATGCGATACAATTACATCCTATGTTGCTGGTGTTTTTACTGATTTTTTTTTTAAATTAGCTCACTTACTACGACAATGTACTTAATACGTACAATCTCAACTACCTGCTACTGCTAGTGGTTTATTTTATAGAAAGAAACATTTTATTTGCAGCACTCAACTCCAACAAATAAAACAATTTCCAGGAATTTTTTTTACATTTTTTAAAATTATTATTTTTTGATTTAATTCGATAACTTTATGCAAATTTACATACATGCCCAACTTTCCGCTAGTTTTATAGATCTTTTGAAGTTTGTGCTCACATAAAAAAGTATGTTGTAAATACCTGCACATAATACAAAACTCACTCACAATGCATCCAGAACATTGATAATATTCATACGTCTTATTCTGTATATTTTTATATATTCCTATACCTATTAATAAATATGGATATTAAGATACATACCAACTCCTACCCCCTTTTTACCTGCTTCATATTATCTTCACTAAAATATTAAGCGCTCAGGGCTACATTTGCTTGTCTTGTAGTTTACCTGCACGTCTTTTGGTGGTGCTGATGTTCATTGTTCCTTTCATTTCACTACTGCTGCAGTAATACTAATACCAGTACCAGTGCACCACAGCAGGTTTACTTACATGCACACATCAACAACAATGTTCACTCACAATAACAACAACTCGTCGTCAGTACAGATCAGCAAAGAATAAGTTTCCATATCTCCTCCTTTTTATCGTGTGCTTTAATTCTAGAATATAATTTACATTTTTTATCATCCTGATTATGATAATTTTTTATTTGGATTTACGTATTATTTGTATAACCGAACAACATTGTTATTGGATACATATGAGATATTCAATTTTTTATTTAATTTATATGAAAAAAAGAAGAATCTGTGATACAACAAGGCACAATAAAGTTTGTACATGTGTGTGTATTTACTTGTTGTACTTTTTGTTGTAACATTATGCATGTTACACATTTAAACAAGTATTGTTATTAGTGTAAAGGCCTTCTGATGTGCATCCATGAGCTGACAATTCAAGGCTACACTGTTCATCATTTATAAGCGGATTATACTAATTTTCTTTTATATGCTTGGATAGTTTAGCCTATAATTTACGTGGAGTATAGTTTGTTCAGGAGATACACACAAAAATGTGTACAGAGTACAAACCAAATTGTATAATAATAATGATAATAATAATAGGCATAGGTAGGTATGCATTTTTTGGCTACCCCGACGAAATAAAAATGAGTTTAGAGTGCATTATTAATAAAAAATGATAACAAAAAGACATGACAAGGTATGACATTAAGGTTTTCTATTTACTTACAAGAATGTAACGCATCATCATCATCGTCATCTTCTTCTTCTTGGTTTTCATCATCATCATCATCCTCGCCGTCATAGTATTCAGGATTTGAACTGATTCTCTCTGTGAACCAGACTTTTTTCTTCATTTTATTTAGCTTGTGAGCTGTCGACTGCTGCTCTCGTTTTTTTCTTCAAATAAATGAAGCAGCAAGCATGAGCAACCAGTCAAGGATGTACAATTTCTAAAAAAAATACATGTGAAAGAAATTTTTTGAACAAGATAAAAATATATGAATCATATGAAAATACGATGAATATTGTATGCAACTTGTTAAAAAAAATGTACGTAAGCTACTTATATATGAATCCTCTTCCTTTGATTTTTCTGCATAATTCTTTTTGTATTTACAGTTTTGACAGTTCTTAAATTAAAAAGGTGTAAATGGTCGATAGTTGCCAAAAATATATATTTTTATTCACAAACATAATAATAATATACTATTTAGCGGTAATTATAATTACCTGCATGTTAAATATACATTTTTAATTGCGTAACAACTTTAGCAAAAAAAATATTACACTTGAAACATCAAGCATGGGTATAAAAAAATTGGTTTGTATTTCTTCGGAATCATTAATTAAGTTGTTGTTGCTCTTTTCGAACTTATCAACATATAATCAGCAGCAGAAGCAGCTCTGAAGTAAAACAAATATTATTCACTGTCTGTCTAAATGCACTTAAATGTGCCATAAACGATAATTAATGATTCTACTATGTTGAAAGTTCTAAAAACACGTGCTATCATATTTCACCACTTTGGTATCAGCAATGCTCGAATTCTTGTGTTATTTAGTTTTTTGAAAGTAGCCATTAGTTTGGCTAGTGAATAATCATAAATTATTTAAAAAATGTAATCAATAAAATAGTAAAATGTAAAATAAATACAGCAATAAATGACCACCGGTGAAAATAGCATGCCACCCAAAGAGTAGCTACATACATACCTGCTTATTATTACCGTTAAAAAGATTTGTTTGATATACTGTATCAAAAAATATGTAATTATAATTATTCAGCTAATCTTGGAGTTTTATGAAAATGATGATGATAATGCTCACACGTATTTTGGGCACGGTTCTGTAATTTTTGTATACTAAAGAATTAATTGGGTGATTTGTGTCTTAATATGATGCATATTATTATGCCTGCACGTTTTCACTTGTACAAAAGTGGATAGGTATATACATATTCTTCATTCTCCTTTATAAACGCTGTACTTATATTTCTTACGAAACCATAAAAAGCTTTTTTAAGTAAGTGTACTTTCAGATTATGGACTGATATATAATGCCATGAAAATGCACTTAAAAACTTGGACTCCTTCTTGACTTGCTCACACATTTATCACACTTTTACACACACACTATTTATTGTAAAAATAGGTATAAAAAATGTAGCTTGGTGGATCAATTTTGGAACTCATAAAAATTTATTCTATGTGTATTTTTAAAAATTTTACATTTTCATTCCACTACTCAAAGTTCTCACTTGGAAGAAATT
Source organism: Zhuqinia jingwanae (assembly GCA_027744095.1). Classification (NCBI taxonomy): domain Eukaryota; kingdom Metazoa; phylum Arthropoda; class Collembola; order Entomobryomorpha; family Paronellidae; genus Zhuqinia; species Zhuqinia jingwanae. Next base: position 12,589 of record JAHZNC010002483.1, on the reverse strand, counting down.
CGTGAAATAAGTATATGCATGTCAATGTAACTGACAGAATTGATTTTAGATCTGATTAAATACTTCAGAGCAGAAACCAAGTAAGCTACATCATTTTTAATTGAATGAAACCTTGATTTAGGATACTATACTATTTTGTACACTTGGTCATAACTCGCAGCAAAAATAGGAAATCAATATATATACTTTTGGTTATTGTTATGATTACACTTAATTCAGTCTAGGTACTGCAGGTATATAAAATAGATGATGATTCTAAAAATATAGATATATTTAGAGGTCCATACCTATTCATAAAATTACTTTGCAAATGTCTGTTATTAACACCACGTCAGTTTCTAGATTGTAATTGCTGTTACAACACTAAACTGAACAAAATCCAATAATGTGGATAATAAAATCTGCAATAATGTATACAGAGCTTAAGAAAACACTTTTTAGTACATACAAAATGTATCACACTAAATCGGCCCATCATCAAACCACGCACATTTCAGAACAATAAATCATCTATTGGCACTTCTTGTCTTGGAAATGGTAATCATTTTTTTTGTGGCTGCTGAAAGTACAATGATAATGGCTTGTTCTTGTGTTTTTAAGTGCCGTCTTGAATTTCAGGAAAACACATAAAAAAGGTAAATAAAAAAAGCTTGCCGGCACAATCAAAGTGTTTATTCTTACCACATGGGCTTGTATAGGTATATGTTTGTAAGAGTTTATTCAAACAAACCACAAAATGTTTATATGGTGGTATTGTTATAACAATTATTGTAGTTTTTATATATATATATATATTGGAAGTGTGTGTATTAAAAGGCTTTCAAAGCATACAAACAATGTGTGTGTCTGTTTGGGTAATGGGTAAGTACATATATAGCTGTATATAATGCACGTATATAAATACCAACATGAAGCATGTAGTAATTTGTGTAACATGTGTCATTAAAAGTCTCATATTAACAATTGGCAGGGAACAGCTCTTTTCAAGATTCAATCGAGACTGGAATAACATTAAATACATATTTTTGTCAGTGAAAATTGTATTTATAATGAGTATTTGATATGTTCTTGTTGAATGGTTCAAATTTATTAATTGCTTTACTTGAATTTTGACGCCTAGATTAAAATTTACACCGTTTAAACAAATTGTTTCAAGTATAGATGCGTCGTAATCATAGTAGTTTAATGTCCCGATGTTCACTGTCATTAGGAACTTATATAAATATTTTTTTTGATTATGAGTACTTTGACTAAATGACATTCATTCATTTCAGTAAACATGTATGCATACTTTTATGTGTTTAAACGTATAGTATTTTACGGGGTTTATCAATGCGTTTCATAATGATAATTACTAGAATTTGCCAACTCTTTAAAGATATCAACTTCCAACTCCAAAAAACGGTAGGTGAATAATGTTTTACCAAAAAAATGAAGCAAAGAGACATTAAGAATGTGCACAGTAAAAAAATTCAACCATTTTTTTCAGATCTCCAAGTACGATTTGTGATTGTATCAAAAAAAAGCCTTGATCTAGGTATAATATGTGCCTACATAATAAAATGCTGAGCTGCTAATACCAGTTCCTGCTACAACACATATATCATCCATCTACCTACCTACCCATGTATGCACATATATGTATTTTTTTGCTAACAAATTACAAAGCTGAGTACCACTGCCGTATAGTCATTTTCACTTCTTTACTATCAAGATTTTTTTATGATTTTTCATTGCCCCAATAATAGTAATAATAATCATACATAATACTTTTATGTCCTTCTCAATTCTCTCTCTGCATGCACATATGCATACTAATATTTCAACTACTACTACTACTACCACCACCACCATCACACTTTGTTTTTTATTGTAACAACCGAAAGAGTTACGTGTTGTTACATGTCCTAAACTTGCCACACCAACTACTTATTATATGCTTCATATATGTAAGATGTAAGTATACCTATTCATTCACTACCAGGACCTGTTTCTTTTTTTTTACAATATAGGCAGATTCACAGTACATTTTGAAGTAGTATTATTACTACCACTACTACTACTACTACTATTATTATTATGATTATGACCCAGACTGAAAGAAAAAGCGCAAAGTCAAGTATGTGTTGTATATTTATTTTGTGTGTATAAAACTCATTTTTTATAGGTCGTTTCTTTAACTGGGAGTTACCTGGTTTATGAGGTGAGTTTTGAGGATTTATAATATTCATAAAAACAAAAATAAAGATTGTTTACAAAAAAGAATAATGAAAGAAAATAATAATATTGTTGTAAATGATACTTTATGGGGCTTTTTAAAACCAGAGTAAATTACAGAGTAACAAAAAGGATAGTATAATAAATATAGTTGAACAAGAGAGAAAGAGAGGAATATAGCTACCTAATGTATGTACATATACATAAAATGATAGCATATAGAAATGTATGGTGCGGCAGTAGTCGTTTCTTTAATGATGATGATGATTATTATTATTATTTATATAGGAATATAAAATGTAATATTATTGTTGTAATAATAAAGTGTAAGCGTGTGTGTATTTACCTATGCTTGGATGTAGGTATGTACAGTAGGATGAGAACGGGCCGTATAAAATGCGATTGATGATGATGATGATCGCGTTATGATAAGATTTTGAGCAAGTGTCGATTATTACTCTGAGAATGGGTAATCAAAGTGAGTTTGATTAGGCGAGCATTATATAGGATGGTTACATTATTAGAGTCATATAAAAAAGTGCTGCTGCTGTGATGATATGATACAAAAAAAACAGGAAAAAAAGACTGCTTTTTTTGCCACCTACGAAGTGTTTGTGATTTGAGATGAGAAAGAGAGAGAGAATATTATATGCCTATAATATGTAGTGATTGTGGTTTCGTCGCTATTTACCATATTTACTGCCACTAAAAATCAATCGTTTTGCAATTCGTATTAGAATTTCTGCACAAAATATTTTTTTGGTACTCGCTACTTTTTTTTCTTATTCGAAATATTTGTTCCCTTTCTTATTCTTGTTATATGTGAGGCTTGTGTGTGTTGTAGAATATTTTTATATTGTATCTTTTACACATCATCATGATGATGATGACGATGAGTGAGCATAAAAGCAAATGGCCAGCCAAAAAAATCATCCTTTTCGCCTCGAGCAAAACCAGCAAAAAAATGTTGAATGACTGGCTGCTACACAAGAGAGAAGAGGTGGACAGACTCACCACTCCATTGCATCCGTTTGAATTTCTTGGTAAAAATCTTTGTACAAGGTATGTATACTGTATATATACATACATTGTACAAAATAATGCATTTACTAAACCAAAAGGTAGTCGTCCACAAGAAAAAAGGGAGAGAGAGAGAGACGGAAAAAGGCAAGCATTTTTTTGTGTCTGAAGATTCCATCAAACACGTATAAAAAATAAGGCAGCCAAACACACCATTACCATTCTTACTCCCGACGACGACGGTATTTTACTTTTAAAATTATATACATGATATTGTACAATGGCTCTTGATCCTGTTGGCTGGAATTTTTTTTTTCAGTTGCTCACACATCTGTACATTTTGTAGATTGGTTGGCTGTCTCGCACAAAAGAAGTATATACCTATTATATACACACGTACATACATAATATTATTATCCACTGTCTGAAGATTCCATCAAACACGTATAAAAAATAAGGCAGCCAAACACACCATTACCATTCTTACTCCCGACGACGACGACGGTATTTTAAAATTATATACATGATAATGTACAATGGCTCTTGATCCTGTTGGCTGGATTTTTTTTTTCAGTTGCTCACACATCTGTACATTTTGTAGATTTGGTTGGCTGTCTCGCACAAAAGAAGTATATACCTATTATATACACACGTACATACATAATATTATTATCCACTTGTGTCCGTGAACATTTGAAGACAAAAAATCTTACGCAAGGCAATTTTTCTTGCTGTGTGAGAGAACTGATATTATGTACGCTAAAATATAAAGGAGCTAAATATGAAATAATTATATGATTGCGTGTTTGGTGTTAAGCAAAATTATATTGGCAGTCTACTAAAAAAAATATGTGCCATGGTAAATTGAGTTTTAAACGTATGAATTTCAAATATGTATAATTTTTGTAAGAAAAATATATATAGTACAACAAACATAAATCATAAAACTGAACTAGTTGATATTCCAATCCCGGATATTTGTTTTGCTCTCACCCACTTACATTAGTGTCTAGTTACAAACCGAGAGATGGTATATCTACTATCACTTACAATTTCTAAAAGTTTTTAAAATAAGATGATCGTCGTGTAAGATAGACAAAGTTTTTAAAGAGGTAATTTGTAAGCTTATTAGCACAATTCAATAATCCTTATGCTTACAATTATTATTTCATGTGATGCACTATATACATCATTTACAACAAATTTCATTCAATGAAAATAATGCAATTTCTAAACATATAGTTAATAAGAGTTCCTATAATTTAAATAAAGAGTTTGTTTTAATTTTGCACTTTTTCAAGTCTAAGCTGCCTTGTCTTTTTCATTTAAAAAGTTCAACTTTTAGTTTGCAATTTTTAATATTGTAAACTATATTGCAAAAATATTACAAACTACAAAATTGTTGTAAATTCGTTTATAACCAACATTAGCTGGTTTTCATTAAAAAGTAAAATTCATCCTTCAGTATTCAGTATACAGATTATTGTCTATAATTGTAAAACATTTTTCTTCATACATTTTTTTGAGGTTGCTTTAAATTAAGCCTAATGCAAATGAGCTTATTTACAAGTTTTATTTGTAAACAGAACTACTTTGTTTTGAAGATGTTTGTATGTATGTATATGCATGTATGTATGTATGTAGTATGTATATGTGAAAATGAGATTCTCGTCACTCGCCATCATCGTTTTCCACTTGGAAAGACAAAAGCGAGCTCTGTAGGAGTGTAAGTGAAATTTGTTGTGGGATCTCATTTCTGGGAAACTTTCTCCCTCTTTACTAAAACATTGTCTACTCTACACTACTACTATTCACATACACTGTGTTTCTTTAATATTCTGAGCTAGGCTAGAATGTGTATACATGCTTGTACTATCTATATTATGAACGTACATTCAACAAAACCCAATATTCAGCAACTCTGATTGCTGTCAAACATGCATATTCCTTAAAGATTTTTACTTTTGAAAGTAGTATATTCACTATACTCGACTGGTGTCCATAGTACAGCATGCCTATAGCATTCCATACATGTATATCTATATTTTAAATTGTTCTTTCTTAAGCTTTGCAGCAGCTTGTTTAGTTCGACCAAAAATTCAACAAATTGTGGATAGATGGCTAAAAAATACTTTTTTTTATTGTATGGACTTTTGAAAAAAATAACATTATGGAAGTCTTATGATTTAATTCATATTTTTATTCTTTCATAGGCCACGTTGTAGTTTTTAGAATTAAAATTTTCCCTCATCGTCATTATGAATTAAAGCTTTAGTGAGCATTTCTGGTTAATCACATCCATATCTGATTAAGTTGATGTCCAAAACTATTGAGATTAAAATAATTATACCGTCAAAACTAGACAAAGTTGAGATATCTTTTGTTTACGGGCAAAACATACATATTATTATGTATATTTCTATCCAAATCAGTAATTCATGTCATGCAACATCCTACAAAATTTACCTTAAAATACTTCAAAATATTTACTTGAAAATATTAAGGAACATGATTTAGCTATGCACTAAATTACAAATGAATATGAGAGGCCATCCTCCCTTCCGTAATTAAATCTAAAGAAAATAGGTGTTGCATTTTAAACAAAAGAAGCTTAAACCTACCATGAAATGAATTTGCAATTTTTCAATCATTATCCACTACATTTGAGTATATTTTCTTGTTTAAGTTAAAGAACATTTTTACCATCCCATTGATTGGAAAAAGAATATTGCAAACTTTTTCAAATTGGAGAAAAACAAACATATTTTTGTAGATATTATTATTATTATTATTAGTTGAGAAATAGGGAAAGGTGGAACAAGAAATAAAATTCTCCCAACTTTCTTCTCAGTAAATAATTTTCCCCAAATAAAAGTTCATCAACAAAACAAAACAGGCCAAAAAAGAACAAGAAGAAAATGTCTGTTGGTTCATTTCATTCAATGTTCAATGTCCTTAACTATGTATGCTTACTAGTCCCCCGGGACAATGCTAGGCTTAATTGATGCGACAGGAAAATTGCATTTTCTGTTTGCTCAAGACAAATGGAAAAGTTTGGTAAATGTTTGCTTAAAACGAAAGCTAACAAACATGGAAGGAAAAAAACTGTAATAATGATCTATGGAAAAGAACCCAGTCAGAACAACTGTACAAGGAAAAGAACTATCTATCTATAATAATATCTCTTTTTTCTACTTTACTTATTACACAAAAAAAATAGACAACAAGACAAGACACAAGCAACCAAGAAAGCAAAAGTTTGCTTTTCCTTTATATCATCAAATTGGACAGGAGCACTCTGTCTCTGTGGTTTGTCTATTTAATATACTTTTTTTGTATCGTTTCCTCCATATATCCCCACCATACCTACTACCACCATCACCATCATTTTCACTTCCCAACACACACACACACACACACACGCCTGCATGATGCCTTTCCATTAGGATAACAAAGTAATCCGTGGGGATTACAATTTTCGATTCAATTAGACTTTCACGTCGACTATTTTCACTGTTTTTTTCTGTGGTGGGGGCTCTATAAATACATATATATTTATCTTATTTGCAGGCGGGGGACAGAGAAGCAAATGCAAGCAAATCAATAATGCTAACGTGAAATGAAACAGAAAGAAAGAGGCAGGGTGAAAAAAACACAGAGAAAAAAAATAAAGTTCAGGGTTTTTTCCACGAAAATCATGGCATAAATTCATTTTAGTCAATTACGAAATTTTCTATTTAGTATTTTGCCATGTCCATATTATAAACCACACCCATTTTTAGTAATATTTTGGTTGATAAACTATTTTGTGTAGTCTAAAGTCCACCTTTTCTGGATTTTTTCTGTTTGATTCAGCTAAAGTAACAATAATAATAATGCATTTTTTTGAAGATGGAGGTGGGACCACCACCAATTACTTTTAATGAGAAAACAAATGGTTGCTTCTCAATGAGATGGAAAGAGGGAAACGACAAAGTTCCACTTTAGATAATTTTTTCTCTTTCCAATAAAAATTATTTTTAATCGGTCAAGATTCTTTTACCAGGCCACCATTATCATTAGCATAATTTGATTGTTTGTAATGGTTTCCTACGAGCATGAGTTGACCATGTGTACTTTTCAGACTGACAAGAAAAAAAATCCAAAATGATTTGCATATATTTAAAAGGATTATTAGTACTGCATTTACTCATGGCTCATGGATTAACATGATGATAGTCTTGATACAAACACCAATGTAAGCAATGTAAGATTGTTTTTTTTTTAAATTTCTCACCCACTCTTACATACACACAGGCAACTAGTCAGTATTACATTTTTTCGACAATGGGAGATTTTCAGTTCACTACTTTTGTGTTATGGGTTACTTTTCCCGGCTATTACACATACTTTAACCACTACTGACAGACAACTTGACAAAGAATCAAGTAAATTAATTAGCATATTTTACCCATCAGAGTTAGCCATTGAGTGAAAGATTCATTTAGGAAAAATGTGTTTTTGACAGGACGCTGACAATCACGTCATTCGTAAAGTACGATATTATCCGAAGAAGAAGAAAACTGACTGACAAGAGAAATACTTCGAGGAAAAAAAGATGTAAGATGAAACATTTAGACTGAAATATGGTGACAGGTCTCTACTGTTATTATGCTGTCTAAATGGCCCCCACTACTGCTCCACCTTGTAGTATCACCATACCACACCGGGAGAATCAAAGAGAGAGAAAAAATGGCAACCTCTTTTTTTCTTGTTGATTGTTTCTTGACATTTTCTTTTGAAACGTATGTACATAGAATCTTTAGTTTTTCATATCCTCAGAGAGAGAGAGAAAGAAAAAACAAACATTTTTCAGCTGGTTTTTTAATCACAATGGACATATTGTTGAATTGTCACATTACTATTTGAATAAATAAAATGGCTATCTGATGTCTCAGCCGCAAATTATTGTGTCTTTGAGAGAGAGACTAGCAGATTATTTGTTGTTTCCTTTTAGTCCATCTTCTTCAAAAGAGGGTTGATCTGCTAATGTACAAATCACGATTTTTTTCCCACTAAACCAAATGTAATTTACCTTTTTGACCTCTCATCATTTGGCATAATAATATATGAGCATCAACGGTTTTTCTTGTTGGTGGTTTCTTTGGTGCCACATTGAAAAAAGCAATAGTGATTTAGAATATGCTTTGGGAATATATGTACATAGGTGACGTCAATGCACTCGACATTTCTTATCGTTTTTATTCTCAGAACCTAGTAAACACACTTCCGTCTGAAAATCCTTTGATGATGATGATGATTTTTTTAAAAATGAGTCACCCAGTCATAATTTATCCTGACAAGCCTTAAAATGTCATTACCAAACCATTTTCATACAATCTACATACATAGCATTTACATAAGAAGCCGCTCTCATCTCTCGGCAAAATGAGAATTTATGAATGTTAGAGTGACAAAAATGTATGACTTGTGATTTGATTTTTTTTTTACAAAAAAACACGAGAGAGAAATAAATGAGTATTTTTTTGGGGTAAATGAGTGCCCCACTCAATGAACAGCAGAGTTTTTTCATGAAAGCGTGAATTTATGTATACCAAAGTATATGTATATACTATGCTTATGCATACATACATTTTTCATACTATACGTAATACACTTATATTGATGGTGGTAAGTAGCAAAAAGTAACATTATAGTGGACTGTGTGTAAGATTTATTGCGTCTTGTATCAGTTTCTTTTATCTTTAGACTCTCTGCCTGTCCCACGGGGTTTGGCCTGTTGTGTGATCAATGATATTTGAGAGGGAAATGAAGTGACATCATGCATGTATGTATATATGTATATATGTATGTACATAGTAATAACACAGCAAATAATCATGGAATTTCATTTCAGTAGAATAAAGTACAAGGTACAAACACAAAAAAATTATATAATATTATGCCTATTCTTCAGTGTCAGCAAAGGAAAATGGTTTGTCAGAATGAATGAAAGTCCTAACGTAAATTTCTGATAATTATTGTTATTTTGCTTTATTCGTAAACGCGGCTAAAGGGAAGAACGAATGTCCATAATATATCCAACAACTGCTCACTCATTTGACTATAATATCACGGGGATTTTGTGTAGATTGCACCTGTGCATGTAGTAGTCTATAAAATTTTATGAAAATTGGTCCGCATTCCCTTGCAAACTTGTCAAAAGTTGTCACATTCTAAACGAAAAAATGTGAATAGTAAAGGAATATTATATAATATGTACAGTCATAGGTGTGCCTGGGTTCAAGAAGTAATTAAATATATTATTTATGCAATACAAAGAGTTTGGGAATTCCAATTTGTTTTTCAAAATGAACGATTTTTTCTCTTGCTGAAAAGAAATATGACTACACTTTGCAAAGTTTCCTCCTGGAAATTCCCCTTTTAACACCAAAATTGAAAATAAAATAAAACGTTTTGGAAAGGCGATCATCTTACGTGCTTGGTTTAATTGTATAATATTTGTATAATAACGGCGTTGTATTACAAATTAGCAGGTGCTATAAACGTTTTAAGTCACGGAAGGTTGTTTCTACTTTGTGTTGTGGATGGAGATAAACAAAATTAGAAACATGCGCATTGCAAACGTTAAGTAATAATAACAAAAATCCCAGTACAACCCTATTTAATTGTTCGACTAACAAAATATGCTTTACAAATTGTTTTTTAAATCCTTTTCGTGAAGATGTACGTACATTGTAACGGCTAAGGTGAAAATGTAAAGTTTTCGACAAATATATAATTATTACAATTTTAAAATTACAATTATATTTTTTGGACATCAATGTGTTGCTGCACAAAATTAAATAACGTGGGGAAATGCAACTTGAAAAATATGCATTTGTCTAGCCACGCACCTTACTAGAGGAAAATTTGAATTTCATTTTTAGTAGTTTCCTTTTTTGGTTTATATTTTGTAACTTTTTGTTCATTTAAAAAAATAAAGTGAGTATTACATTTAAAATTACATTAATTGAGGATTTTTATAATATAAAAAAAATTTAAAGGTGTATTTTTTACATAAAAAGTGAGTACGTACTTTGTACTGCTTCCCAATATATTTGTTTTTCAAACCTCACTTTCAAAATTATCCCATGGGTTATGCCCAATGCACGAAACTTTACATTTTCCTTCACTATAAAGCTCTCTCACATTCCGTTAAATTTCGTCAAAGAACAATGATAATGGCTTATCAACACTTTACATCCATTTGGTTAAAACCTGTTTTGTCATTGCACGCAATAAGCCAAAGGGGTAAATACAATAAAGTGCATGACTGTCTTTCAAAAAGGGATACTTCAAAAAAGCTTAAAGGCACATACGATAAAAGCGTTTACCCTTTTCACTACATTTTACTTCAAAATTTCTACTGTTTAGTTAAATTATAACAAAATAATATGCATTCATTTTACTACAACTTTTAAATATTACGTATATTTTTTGTTGGATAATTTTAATCAAACCTAATTTTTGAAAAATTCGGAATACTGGAATTTTAAATGTATTCAACGCATTCAACCATACGGAACGAATTGTAAATCAATCAAATACGCAATTGCGCAATATGAACAATAAACTGCACAAATAACTTTTAAACGGAGCCCTGACGGCGTAAATTAATTTATTGAAGTATGGAAACAACCTCTCCAATGCAGGTGGATAGGTATCTTAACCGTAAGTGGTGGATTAGAAATAATGAATTGATCGGATACTAAGGTCTTTGTTCTCGAAATGTACAAAATAAACATGAATTTTCAGAAATCAATGTCTCTTGTTTCAATTCTTGAACGTTCAAGTAGTTTTTTTAAATAAGAAATTATAATAATATATGAATATATGTACAAAAAATAACTAGAATAATACATTAGTATACACAATGCCTATTTTAGTTTTTGACTTCAATTTTTAACTACCATAATATATAGAAGTAAATTACTATAATAGTTATATTTAATTGATTGAAATTATGAGAATAGTTACCTATTTTACCATTACATTACAAGCTTGCTTTTAATTCATACTTACATATGTATGCAATGCATATACAAGCAGATTGCAGATATAAAAGAAGATATTAACTGCATAAAGTAGCCATTTGTTATTCAATCGTGGCCTATCCTCTGAAACAAGCGGCATTGCATTGATTCCCATTTGCTAGAGTTGATGTGAAGGCCGAGTTGAACAGATTTCTCAGCAACCTCCTCCTAACTGCAAGCAACCAAATCAAACTCTCTAAATGAAACATTCCGTTGGACTGGGAAGTGTGGCTGTTGCGTTGAAGAGGGCACGTCTGTTTCCCTTCTCATCAAAACCAGTTTTCTTCCCAAAAGTACAGCCAATGCACTGCAACGTGCTCTTGTGAGAGATTCGGTAAAGAATATGAGAGGCTACCAAAGGGAGATGACGACAGCACCATCGCCACCAACCAACATAAACCAACAACAACAAAATCTTGCTAGTGAACAATGACGATACCAAAAACAACTTTGAAAACAACCCTTCCTCTCCGTCTCTTGCTTGCATGCAATCTGTTGGCAGAAGAAATTCATGAGATGAAACAGACAGATAGATAGACAGTATGAAACAAGGGGGTTGGTTGACGATCCAATGCAATGGCATGCTTTATACCTTACACAGTGGTGGTCTTTGAAAAAAAGTTGTGTGCTGCTGGCTTGCTTGTCAGAAATACACGCAAAGTGAAAGAGCCACTGTCTGAGCGCTCCCTCGCCACCAAACGTGAAACTACTTGTGCAATAGCCAGTGTTGAACTCTTGTAGTTTTTTCGCTTCTTACTAGATGTCGCTTTGAGTAGAGCAATCTAAATCTCGAGGCGTCGTGTCAGTTTCTCTGGTGGAGATGGAGGTGGGGTAAAAATATTTCGAAGAAAGCGTTTTATGTTCATTGTAAAAAGCGGGGGTGGTATTTGTAAATAGCATTTGTTTTACGCAATATTCTGTCAAGGTGTATGGAAATTAGCTTCACAAAGATAATGTTCACCATTAATACTGAATGCCCACATACATACATTCAATATTCATATAACTTATCGTAACTCAGGAAGAATACGCGTTTCAGTGTAAACAAACTAGTGTGCTCTTTTCATTAACAAAAAAGTTAAGTTACTTTGTATGGGCGTATATGTACGTAGGTATAAGATTTGTTTATTTCTGCAATTCTACATTTTTTTCTGCTTTTTTTCTAAAAGTAATACACATGCTCATACCCAAAATAGTACATATATATAAATTGGCATGATCTTTTTTATGTATATAACTATACCTATTTGAGCTCTCCATCTATTCCCTTCATTTAC
>JAHZNC010002482.1:0-10952 GCA_027744095.1 Zhuqinia jingwanae | reverse complement strand
GTTATTGTTACAACTTACAATGGTGCAAAATAGTACATAAATTGTTTTTTATTACATTTTAAAAGGGGACACACAATTCAATAACCATGCTTATAAGGAAGTTTCACACAAAGTGAAACAGGTGCTGCTACAACGTGTATAGCTAAGCACTGATTTACCTTGTGCTGCTCTCCTAACAAAGAGGCAACTGGTAAAAGTGTCATACAAATCTTCAAATGGGAGACTGTTGTCAGGCGGAGAGTTTTTGGGTTCCCAATTAAACTGCGAAATATCATACGCATATCTACCAGATGTCCAGTAGTCTTTAAAAAAAATAATTATAATGTCGTGGAAATTTATTAGTTTTTTTTAAATTGAGGTTTTTTGAATGTGGAAATTGTACAACTTTCCATAAAATAGATTATTTTACCTTTGCCTTCGATAAGCTCTGGATCAACAAGAGAACCAAACTCATCAAACTCTGTTTTATCATCAAATGAAACCAGTTGCATCTTAATGGATTCACAATAATTTTTTGCTTCGTCCCATGTCTATTAGTTTTAATGACAAAATCCACAATTATGAAAATAAATTTATCTATTTTTGTTGAAAAGTAACCATAAAATGTTTTCATTACTTTTAGTTTTGCATCCATACAAACAAATTTTCCTGTTGATAAAGTCCTGCAATTCAATTGAGGTGACACTCCACCTGTTAACATACAAATTATGCCATTTAAAAAAAATTACAATGTCATGAATTACTAACCTGGGATGATAGTAAGTTGGGTAAATATTAGAAAAAATAAGTTCCGAACTTTGTAACTGAATTTCATCCTTGAGACTATTTGCAGTGCAAGGGGCAAAAAGTGCTATCAACACTCCGCCTAAAAAATATAGCATCTTCATTGTATGGCTTAAACTTGGGATGAATTCAAAAAAAAAATTAAAAAAAAAAGGTTTACTGCTTGTGAATGTTGACACATGCAGCTACTTCCACCTGTTTTGCTAAAAGTAAACCAAATTTGCTACCAAAAACTGCAATATTTATAATATGTAGTTTGATTTCATGTTAAAAATTGAAGACACCTTAAAATTCCGTTTTAAGTTTGCCGACAAACGTTGTTGTCGTGTTGTCAATTTGGTAATGACATTCAATGACTTTTTTGTATTCCACCAGGTTATTTTTGAATTGGTTCCCAGTATATGCTACAACATGGCATAATGAATGAAGCACTTGTTATTATTATCACAAACAACTGCCGACTTCAAATAAAATAAAAAGCAAACAAATTCCAATATCATATCATAAACATGGTAAAGCTTTTATTTAAAAAAAAATTGGATGACAAGTATAACATGCAGTTTCAGGTACGGAGCTTTATCGTCAGCATTTACCCCTCATTTGCTATTGCTAAAAAACAAGCTCTTGGATCAAATTTTAAAAATGATCATGATTATTCCTTGATGATAATATGACATAACTTGCATTTATCTATGTAATCATGTTCTAATGCATATAAAATAAAAACACATATGATGTAAATACATTACATATTCATGCATCCATTTTAGTATTAATATTTAATTGACTGCAAATTATCTCTTAAATGTTTGAATGATTGTAATTTGATAATTAAGACTTTGAGGTAATTTCACATAAAATGTAAGCAGATTGGGAGCAACGCCCATAGCTAAGTACCCGACTTGCCTTGCACTTCTTTTCTAAACAACAGGAAAGCAGTGCAAGGCAAGTCGGTAAAAAAAATCTTGGAAGGGAATGGTACTGTCGGGCGGGCACAGTGTTCTTGTGCCCTCCATGAAACTGTGTAACGTTGTAAGCAAATCTGCAAGCTGTCCAGTAGTCTAAACAAATATGTTGAAAGATTCCTTTTATGCCTTTTCTTTTTATGAAAGATCATACAAAAAATACCATAAACTTTCTTTCTTTTCTATTTAAATCATACCATTGCCGTCGACAAGCCTTATCATCAAATGACTCCAAATGCATACCCTGTGATTCACAGAATGTTTTTGCTCCGGTCCGTTTCTATTATTATAATTTAATTAATGTATCTTGTGTATGCATTTCAAAAAATATAAAGAATTTTAAAAAAATGACGGATGAGCTTCTCAATCTGTTGACTTTGTCAATGGATATATCCATGTAAATTGATTTCTTTGTTAATAAAGTCCCACAACTTAATTTAGGCAAACTTCCACCTACTAAACAAAAAAAATGTTTAAAAATCACAACGAATCTGGTTCAAAAATGTATTTTAATATTATGGCCCATTCCTCCAAAAAAGAGGATATGAGATTGTATAATATTTAAAAATTGCAAAGGGAGATCTGATAATTACCTTGTGAGTGGATGCCCCCTTAGATATGGTTGCACCTGAAGTGGCACTCAATATAACTACAACAATGCCTAAAAACACAAAGATCAAGATCTTCATTTTTTGGTAAAGAGGATAAACAATTTGTGCGTGCAAAAAAAACCGTAATATTACTGATTCGGTTTACTTCTTGTGAATGCCGAATGGTCAAAATTTACTACCTCTTAAACCTTTTTTTTAATAAATTGACCTGAAACCAAAACAATCAGGTTATTTATTTCAAAGATTTGAATTAAATAAATACATCTTCATTTTTTTAAACATGCATTTGTAAAACAAATATTCCCATATGGTATATATGGTCAAGTTGTGAGATTGATCCGGCTCCGGATTTTTTGATTTTGAGCAACCAGCAACTTTGTAAACAAAAAAAGTTTTATCATTATGAAGGACGAAGAAGGTGGAAAGCTGATTTATTTATTTTTCTCGGAAAATCCAAACACAAATAAAGGAATTTGTTTCATACCATTTACAATGTAAATAAATATATTATGTCACTGGGTAAGCATCACATTTTGACCACACTATATTTAAGCAAGCTGGCCAACAAATTGTTTACATTGCAAATAATTTTTATGTATAGTTTTTCTCAGTGTTTATTATGATTTGTGAGGAATGATGTGTGTGCATTAATGCGCATAAGTACTTGTTATCTTAAAGAGTTCAATAAATTCATGCGTAAATATTCTACTCGGTTTTGCAAAACGTTACATTTCACTCAATTGAGTGATGCCTTGTAGCATTGGCAAACATGTACATAATATTATTAAATACATTCCAAAAACCAAAATGAAAATACATTACAAATAATGAACTTTTTTGTTTCCATTTAGAACATATGCAATTAATAGATAAAAATGGATTTTTTTCTATTAATTGGATGGACTTCGTGATAACCAATGGATATTATATGGAAGGCTGACATAAAGTGTAGTACGTTTCGGAGCAAGGGGAAAAGCTGAGCATGGAGTTATTTCGTGCCCCTTTCCTAAAAAATAGGCAGGTACTATAATCCCAGCTATAAAGATCTTGAAATGTGATAGCACCGTCTAATAGCCCATTGTTACCGTCCCAACGAAACTGTTCCAGCTCATAAGAATCTCTGCCAGATGTCCAGTAGTCTGTAAAATAAAATTTTGATTGAATGTGCTTGTCTCGATACGGATAAAATTGTAAAATTGTAAATTCTATTATAATAATAAAAATAAAATAAAAATCTCACTTTGACCATTAATAAGCTCAGCATCTACAACGTTACCAAACTCCTCAAATTCAGCCGACGTATTAAATGAACCCAACTCCATGCCCATTGACCCGCAATATGTTTTTGATGCGTTCCAGGTCTACCATGATAAGAGAATGGGATATTTCTTTGTAAAAAAATTCAAAAATTAACATGATAAAAAAATGGACTTTACTCGAGCAGTAGAATCAATGCAGATACTTCTTCCTGAACTTAGTCCCTTACAAGATAACTGAGGTGAAATTCCACCTGTATATCAAATAAAATAAAACGTATTCTAAAATTCGTCGTTTTCAGCAAATGAATAAAATACAAACATACGCTCAAGTTTATCTCTTTTACCTTGAATTCCATCGCTGGATATATTTGCAACGGCACAGGCAAACATTATACCTGACACCCCTAAAACTATCAACAGCTTCATATTTTTGTATTTATTTAAGAGCCACCGATTTAATAACTACAATCAAGTCCCAACTCGTTACTTTGATTTACTATGTATGACTGCAGAAAAAAAGTATTGCTGAATCTTTTGTAAAGTAAATTGTATTGACCAATTAAAACGTGATAACTTTTTTTTTTATCAACTCATACCACAACACAACTGAAACTTTATATTAATGTTCATGGATAATCAACAGTAATTAAATAAAAATGTCATGTGTCAAATTTATAAAAAATAATCTTGATTGATAATCGCCGTCAGTTCTTTACATCATGCCGCTCTCTCGCTCAGTAATTTCCAGGAAATTTCTCTGTGAAGCCATTCAAAGTCATACTTCACAACAGCATTTTTGGATATCAACCAAAGAATAAACAAAACTAGAGGTGAAATAAATGCAAATGATTTTTAACCACCTTTTTTTGTCAAGGTTATGTGGAATGTTGTGTGTATCCTTTTTTCAGTAACGTTATCAATTTTCTACGAATTTAAGTTTAAAAAAATAAATGTTTGTAGATGTTGATGTCCAAGAATAATAGGAAGTTAACTTGTGTGTTCATAGTTTTGTATTGTGAGTGGAGTCAGTATTTGTTATATGCGCGGTATTATTGACTGATGAGTCATCAGTGATGACGCAGTCCAAATTATTTTTGCTGCCTACAAATAAAACAACAATCTGATGATTAATATGTTGGGCAGTTAGATTTACTAATTCCTCCGAGTATTGTGCTTTGAGCATTGTCATTTTATATGAATATTAATTTAGGTTGGTACATGCATACATACTTCATACTTTCATATAAGCTATGTAATGATTACAATTTAAATATTACATTTTTAATAAATGATGAGCGAAATTTATTCGGATTTTTTCTTAGTTTAATTTACAGCTAATTTTTAATTGACGACGCAATCTCGCATAAAGTGTAATACGATTCGGAGCAAGGGGCAAAGCTTAGCGCCGAACTGCTTACATTTACCCCATTTCTATAAAACACACAAGTTCTATAATCCCATGTGTAAATATCATAAAATGGGATCAAATTGTTGGGCGCCGTGTTTTTCTCGTCCCAACGAAACTGATCAAGCTCGTACGAGTCTCTGCCCGATGTCCAGTAGTCTGTAAATTTTGTTTAAGCTCATTTATAATTTATTTTTAAAAGCATGAAATTATAAAATAATAAAATTTATAAAAATCTTACTTTCGCCAGCGATAAGATCTGCTGCCTTCAAGATCACTAATTTCATCAAATTCTGCTTTATCCACAAACGTGACCAACTTTGCCTGCGATGATTCACAAAGGGATTTAGCTGCGTTCCAGGTCTAATGAGTAAAAAATTGACAGTTTATTGACTTGTCCTTGAGTACAAATTTGTTTTAAAATGTGACTTACTTTTTTGACTGCATCTACGCAAAGGATCTTACCCGTTGACAATGCTCTACAATTGAACTGCTTCAAACTTCCACCTTTCAAGGTACATATTATAATGACCAATAATTAATGACCAATGATAGTTGTAAAATTAATTTTTAATGTGCGAAAATAAATGTGGAAAAGTAAGTACTATGCTTACCATTGTTGTCGGGAACCTCACTGCCGGACACATCATTTGTAAAGAAATCGGAAGACGCCAAAGCGACAGCCACTAAAATTAGCAATAACAACTTCATTTTAGGGTCACAAAAAGACACCACTGTCAACCGCTCTACCAAATAGTAATGATGGGAAATAAAGTAATTGTAATCATTTTGTAAAAGCACAATTACCATTTGGCATTTTGTTTACATTAAATTCATGTACACGGGCTCCTTTTAAATTTACCGATAAATGATTTTTACTGTTGTGAGTTGATGTGATTAATTGATTAGCAGACTATTGAATTTCCCTTTGGAACGGATAACTAACTCAAACGCGTTTTTTTAAGTCAACAGATTCATACACAAAAAGAAATGAAAGCTCATTTTATGCCACATAATATTTATGCTTTATACCTCAACGTGTTTGAGGAATATATTGGATACAAATGTAAACTGAATGCATGCTGCAGCCGTTTCTTATCCAAACCGTATCATTACTTTGTACACAAAAAATATAAATGAAAATAAACCTTTATAAACCTTACTCTTACCTTGATGAATCTCGGGGTCATCTAACTATCATAATGCGTTATGCCTTGGCCTTGATAGATAGTCTTCAAAAATAATAACATAAAATCAAGGCGAGAAAATCATGGAACGTAGTGGGTAGTATATATTGATCTGATCATATGCATGGCGTGGCCAATTTACTGTATTGACAACACTGAATTGGTTCGGGTAAACTTTAATTTTTTAAAGTAAAGTTTCACTGCCAACGTTTTTGTTCTTTAAACAATTGTCCCCTTAATTGGATCACTTTTGAATGCGTCTTGACATGCTGATAATGTCTTAGGTACTAAAATAAACGGATGGGGTGACATGAGATTTTATTAGTATTTTTAACCATAACCACATCAAAGATATTATATCCTATTATACCTGACATAATGGTTTTCAGCAAACACCAACACATGATATTTTTGGGTGTTTATTTTTTTTCATGGGTACAACGGTAAATCACATTTGACTTGACAAACATGTTCAATGAGTCCAGAGCAAATCGGCAAGCAATGCCCTACATTGAGAACTGAGAACGGAATCCGATGTGATCCCATTTAATAAAAAATAAAAATAAAACAACCGCATGCACTTGATCAAACAATTTGATAAAAAACATGTTTTTTCCATATTATAAGTTGGGATTATAATAGTTATGTAGTATAATTGCTTTGTATGTAAATTCTGCAATCGAAATGAAGCAAATAATGCAATAAGCAAGCATTATCTTCAAACTGATTCCAACAGTCTTCAAAATGTATTCGGTTTTTGTATGTAAATACTGCAATCGAAATGAAGCAAATAATGCAATAAGCAAGCATTATCTTCAAACTGATTCCAACAGTCTTCAAAATGTATTCGGTTTTCATTGTTGTCAAATTTGGGTTGGAAGTGTATTTGATTTACGACATTTGAGCCATCAGAACAGAATTACAGGTTCTTTTTTGGCGTTGTTGTTGTTGTTGGTGTGCCATAAAAATGCAGTTCACAGTTGGAGTGGGAATATAATGAATTGATCGAAAAATTTGCACTTATTATTGCCATTTGGTATGTTTTTCTAATAAGTTCTTTTCTTTCAGATTTTGCCGACAGATTGAGTTCAGGCAAAAAATATAGCACACGTAACAAAACCAAAACAGACCTATTACTTTTATATTAACATACCACGTTTTGAGTTGATTAATGGTGAAATCCCAGACATCCTTCAGTTCAGTAATGTTCGGTTCATTCACCTTACGACAAACCATCATTTTTTTGGCTAGTACATATATCATGAATTGTAGACAGGGACTCCAGGAACACTCTCATCAAAGCTATCATGCAACTTGTGGCTTTTGCTACTTGCTTGAGAAAAGAGTTAAATTTACAGCTGAAAAATTTAATTGAGATTAAGTTAAAAAAACAACTTATTACCGACATAATTTTATCTTAAGTATTTTGTGCTCTGTTATGTAAATAAAGTTGACCATGATCATTATATTTAATACTAATTTAGACATTCTTGCATTCTCCTCACCTCCCAAATTACGGCAAAAAGATTTGGTGAATATTTTATCTCACTATCGTCATAGTCATAAGATTCTGTGTACCATCAATTCAAGTTTAATTATCATATGGCGCTATAATTAAAACGTTAATAGACCCTTGCTGAAGAGCAATAAATTTACAAATAAATGGTTTTAAACTTCATTTTGAATTTCCTCAGCAAAATGGATACGACGGTGAAACTCAAATTTTTGTATTTAAAACTGAGTCTTTAGCTAAGTTTAATTTATTTATTTTTGGCAAAACAGGAGCATGGTTACTCAATTTCCACAGCGCGTTGTCTTCGTACTAACTAACCATCGGAAGGGTTGTGACTGTGACATGTTTGCCTTTTTTATTATCCTTTCAGTTTTGATTGGACTACTGTACTAGTAATGTTACATGATGCCCTCAGGACCGGACCCTTTTACATTTGAATATGGCATTGCTGAAACTTCCAATTTTGTAAGTACATACACTGCCAATAATTGTTTTGTAAATGAGCATTCGTTTTTATGTAACCAATTAAAATTTTGGACTTACAGAAAGACTTCGGGAACCCATGAACATGGCAAATGAGCAGTTACAAAGGAAAGTTTAAGTGGATTCAGAAGCTTTCTTGTTCGAAATAGCAATCATCCTTCAGGGACGGTCGGGTTCTGTACTGAATGTGGAACTAATGAGTGTTTTAGTTTGAAAGAACTGTAAACCAAACATGTCTTCTCGTCCAAGCCTGTCCCAATGATTTTAAAAGTTTGATCTCAAGAAGAAGAAATGTATGGGTTATAAATATAAATGTGGCCGCTTGCATTTCCCCTTGTTCCGCAGCAAATAAAATTGTACGTAAATCCTTAAAAAAACTGGTGTTTTCGGTTGGAAGGAGAAAACGATTGTCACACTAAAGATTATTGTCCAGTACTTCCCTATGTAAAAAATGATGGCAGCATTATATGTTGTCATGGTACACTTTTTTAGTTTGGAAGTGGATGGGGTGGAACTAGCGGTTCTTAAAACTATTCTCTTTGACAATGTAACTTTCAATATTCAATGCAATGGCGATTGAGTAGTATAACCATATTCAAAGAACGTATGATACCCTCCGGAAATTTTTGGAACCGAAAGATTATCGGTTTGGGAAAGAGATTATAGGTCAATTAAAACATCATTACTGACAACTGATTACTTGTAAATTTAGGGAGCGTTGGGTAGATGAATAAAAAATTGGTGAATTAAAATAGAGACTATCGAGAATTAATAGTTAAATTAATTTGATAATAATAAAGACTACGCTGAGGGGTTTTAAAAACGGTTTATTTTACATTACACATTACATAATATATACACACCATCTATATATTACAACAATCAATTTAAAAAAATCATTTGTGTAAGATATCGTTGTTAATTTCATTAAATGCACAAGTATTTAAAATATTCATAGGTGTTCTGTACAAACATTACAATTTAATAGATTAAACATGTTGTGAACGCATTTAAGATAAAGATTGGCTCATGAATTAGAATAAAGTTAGGAACACATTATAATTTAATCTCATGTTTCTTAATCCCTACGTTAACAATTAGCAAATAACGACACACAAAGGACGATAAGGGATTTGCTATTAGGATTTGGCCATTTTTAGCATGTATCTCCATTATTTTAAATACGAATATTGGCTATCTTGAAATGGCCATTTTGACGCTATATAAATTGCTGGTAGCATGGTGACGTAACATAACTAAGCTTAATGTTGGAAAGAGGTATCGCGCGTGCATGAAATTTTGTTTTGCGCTGACGCTGCAGCGTTGTAAACTAAAAGTGAGCTACTAATCGTTATTTACATATCTTTAATGCAACTGTTGAGTTCAATTCTAATTGTTTAAATTGAGTAAAATATTTTAGTAAGCTAGCACAGCTGCACTGCTTAAGTGTACATAGTCGTTATGGGGCCGTTCGCTATTCATGTAGCCTTGTCAAGTGTAAGGTAAATGCCAACTTTGAATTATTGCGTAGCTGATGAAATCAGCGATAGTATTGATTTACTCAAGGTAGTCTGTCTGTCACCACTTCATGTCAGCATATCTTCAGAACGGTGTACTCTAACATGTTCATACTTGGTACACAGATACCTTAAGTCATTACTCAGAGCCCTATTGATTTACAGCCCACATATCATCCCCGGGGGTGGGGGAGTTAAGGCGGAATTTTTTTTTACATTTAATCAATAGGAAGCAAGCATTTTTAGACGAGCATTTTTTATTTTCCTCAGCCGGACAGACGCCTAAACTGGCGAATATTTTAGCCGGTTATATACATGTATAAAATATGGGAAAATTTTACATTTTGTATTTTGATAAACATTACTGTGCGCTACACCTACGCCGTGCATACCTTATGCATGCACATTTCTGCCACAAATAGCATTCTCCTGGCTACATTAATTTTTTAGGTTCTGAGAAGGTTGATAGCAAGTGAAGTAATTGTTCGATTTATTATTAGCTACGTATTTACAGGCTTTACCTCTGTATTACAATT
The DNA here is from genome assembly GCA_027744095.1 of Zhuqinia jingwanae. Classification (NCBI taxonomy): domain Eukaryota; kingdom Metazoa; phylum Arthropoda; class Collembola; order Entomobryomorpha; family Paronellidae; genus Zhuqinia; species Zhuqinia jingwanae. The sequence continues at coordinate 693 of JAHZNC010002482.1, read as the reverse complement.
TACATCTTAATTGCGTGCATATGAATTTAGGCAACAATTTCATTGTCGTAACCACAGTGACCGCGTTTGAAGTCCATGTAACATGCAAAATTGACTTTATAAAAACATATTTGGTTGTATTGCCTTCAAATCTTGTTTTCAATATTTTGTGTAGTATCATAAAATACCAGAATTGAGTCCCTAAACTCCTGAGTTTAATAATAATGCTAGATGAATGTCTCATGAGCGTTTAATGCCCAGACTTGAGTTATGCCATAATGTTCGTCCAAAGTTATATGACTGCAAATGTGTTCGCCAATTCAGGCGTCTGTTCGATTCCGGCAGTTATCTTCTTGCCAATTTTTTTATAAATTACCACTTGAAACTTAAAGCCTATTACTGGGGGTAAATAGTCGAAATTCTTAGAAAGTAAATAGTCTAAAGTAAAAATTAGTTTATCTTCCAATGGGGACACAAGAATCTAACTTCCTTATTTACGCGAATTTAAACTTGACATACGTATGCTTCGTGATTTGTATGCAAGTCAGTGGGGGTGCAGATGTGATTTTGTACTTAATTACTCGTTAATGAGTCATTATAAGTGTGTTAACCAAGTGTAAGGTGTCAATTCCCAGAAATAAGGATATTATACTTATTTACCCCCAATGGGGGTAGAGTTAATTTTTTACTTAATTACTCGTTAATGGGTCATTA
>JAHZNC010002481.1:0-11537 GCA_027744095.1 Zhuqinia jingwanae | reverse complement strand
CCGAGTGTCATCTTCTTCCTCTCCGCGATCATTTCTTCTTTGCAAGAGGAATGTGATTCCTCCACAGGCATGTTACTCAAACCAGTTTAGTTGTTTTTTGGGCAGATATGTGACAAAAAAGTGTCCATCAGTCATCATCAAAAAACAATGACGGACTGGATTAAAAATTCAATATTATGTAACTTATGTTAACAAAACAGAATGCGCATAGGTATTTATCATAATGCCAAATGAATTAAAACGTGGTAATGATGAAATGATCAAACTTCAAATTAAAAAATTATCAAAAAGGGGCCATTCATATGGGATGGTATCCAAATTATATTTTTCATTTAACTTCTGTATTTTACTGCTATTGTCAGGATACAGCTAATATCGACTCTACCATTTCGGGTTAAATATGTCTTTCCATTATAAAAAAAAGTTTCTGTAAAAATGGATGGCCCCATAAAAATTTCTAAAAAGTTATGCTGTTATATGTAATTTGCTAAAAAAGAGTATCAGAATTTTTTTATCCATGAACGTTTATTATTCGTATTAACATTTATACATAAACTTGAATAAATATACCAACTTTAATTATAGAACAGAGAAATCGGTCTCTACACAACACAAGCCTCAATTTCTTTATTATCATCGTTGTAAATTTGAATTTGTGTTTTCTGTGACTATTTTCCCTTTGAGCTCAGGTCCATATGTTCCAGATACACTAGAAACATACTGATTCCCAGCAATAATGGCATCAGTGGAAACATTATAATCATCCCATTCCACCAACTTCTTATTATTGTATGCGGTATCCATCTGAATGGTACGGACTCCCAAGCTCTTTGCGGATTTCTCACGAATGAATGAGATTTCTGCTCGAAAATATTCACCGACGGGTGCAAAACAAGGTCCTCCATTTACTTGGGTGGTGAAAGCTTCGGAACGAAATTAGAGCACCATAGCAGATCCACCTTTAAAAAATGCATTAAAAAAAATTATAAATTTATACACAAATTTTTATTTTAAGGAAACAAAGAAATTGGGTATTACTAAAAGACACATCCCAGCAAATCCACACCCCCACATCCCCACACCCCATCCACATCCCACATTCCCTCAGATCCACATCCCCCATCCCCTTGAATCCACATCCCCTACAATCCACATCCTACACAATATTCTTTTCATTATATTTAAGCTACATAGTTTTTTAAATTGTTTATTTAGGTAATTGTAATTAATATTATGTTACTATGCTTTAACAATCATAACCCCACTGTTTTCAAAATCATTTCTAGTAATATAACAGATTTAACGACCTATAAATAATCTTATAACTTATGGTAGCTACTACGTCAAGTGTACTTTAAAAACGTATTCAAATTAAACTGCAGAAACTTAACGTGAACCAGAAACATATGTAAAGATCTAAAGCAATGATTGAACTGTTTTGCTACTTAAGCAACAAGAGATTCGTAGTATATGTTATAATGTTTGTGTAGTAATTGATAATTGTCTCCTTTTCAAATTTCGCACAAGCGTAGTACAACGAAACAGGTTGTTGGGCCCTCACAACTCTGTTCCAATATATTATAGCCCGATTCCGAATATACACATCCCGTCGCCAATAATCAATTAGTTTAATACTTAAATCATTACATTTACCGGCTAATATGGTATTGTTTGAAAAAGTACCAAATAAACCACAATTGTGATTGCACTTGCAAGTAAATAAACTTCCACAGGTAAAATAATTGAACCTCGGATAATGATCCAGTTTCCCCCAACTAATAGCAGAAATCCGAATGTCATTAGTGTACCCGCAAATACTCTAATAATTGGCATGCCTCTCTGGTTAATACAATGTAGTTGACGATACAAACTTAAAGTTCGTTCATTAAGTGGATTATCTCTTATTCTCGCCAGGATGCTGGAGTACAAGTTAAATAGTGTCATGCTTGGCACAAGGATTTGTGTGTAGGTGCGGCCTCCTTCAAGAGTACACCAGTACACCCAAATGGTACGCACAATAAACAATCCTAATTTGACATGTGGCTGTGCATAAAAGTGGGGCAGGTGTGCTTTAAGTATTTGTGGTATGGGGTCCAGTTCCTCAATCAACAAAACTGGTCCCAAACAAGCCCCAGAAATCATTAGAATTATTGTTAATCCATTAACGAGTAGCCCATTTATGTCACACGGTTCGCCATGCACCAATTTCAACAACTCTAAATAAATTATTATAAAAACAAATATTGATTATTTCGAAGGAACAATTATATGTTGTCTGAATTTTAGTTGTGTACCTTGTTTTAAGAGATTCGAGTATGTTTCCACATATGTCAAGTGTGTAATTTGTAATCTCCGTTCAAATTTAAGCAATGTGTTGTAGTATTGGTAACCAAGTGTTTCCATAAATAAGGCCATCACACCTAATAAACTAACGCAAAGACCTACTATGCCAAGAATTCCAATGTTAACTGTTAACAGCAAAGGGGTCATTGGCATACTTTTGAAAACAATGGTTTCAATTAATAAACTGAAAGTGCAAAGTTCATATAGCAACATGAACAAATAAAATATGAGAAACGGGACTAATCTTTTGATATTCTTTTCAAGAACAAACTGCNTATAGCAACATGAACAAATAAAATATGAGAAACGGGACTAATCTTTTGATATTCTTTTCAAGAACAAACTGCTTCTTTTCTGGATCCATTGTGAAAAACAAGGGATAACGTAGAACAGAGTCGTAAAAACGATTGCTTATCTCGTAGGATTTCCAAAACAAGGGTGTAGCCATTGTTGTAATTGTTATACTTTTAATTTGAAGCTGTGTATTCAACAAGTAAGCTGCAAGTTTGAAATACAAGTCACAACTGAATTTTTTATAAATTGGAAAGCATTGCTTTCTATTATTGACTTTCTTGAATATTATAGGGTTCTTTAGCTTAAAAGTACTAAATATTTCATACATTTATTGCATACTTAGGTTACGCAGACGTTAGATTTGTAAAAGTAGGATATTTTGAGATATCTAACTTATTATGATAAAAAGATTAGAAAATATATTAGAAATTATATGGTAAAGTGAAACATGGTGCTTCGTTTAAAAATTCACTAATCAATATTTTGATTGTTGGACAAATACATACTCCATATATATTAAAACCAACTTTTTATACACGAGCATTTTGAAAGGGATTGGGAAATGTCACAGGGCGAAAGAGGGAGTACATAATGTTTTATGTCTTTACAGTTAGGTAAAAATTCAGCTAGTCAAGACATAAAATCAATATTTGTACTTGTTTAATAATGTGACTGTATTGGAAATTTGAAAAGAGGAACTATTTGACAGTCGGTTTTTACAGTATATCCCATGTAAAATCTTATATTTCCAGGCGAATATTTTCTCTAGGTAATAAAATTTAAATACTTATTAATAACGTGTATTATTTTATTGTGTAAATTGATACCATTCAGATCTTAAATGATACAACATCCCATATTTATGAATCATGTGGTGATTTTCAAAATCCTCCTAAAGTTAATTTTGTATTATGCACCATTTATACAATTTTTTGTTGCAGCTCATGCTCCATGTGAATTTATTATTGATGCTGAATGCTGCGTGATTTCTAATATGGAAAGTTCATTTGTTATAGTACCTTTACCAATATAATGGAATCATTCAAACAATATGCCACGCAAAATATTCATTTTTAAATCATTTTTTGTTCAATATATGTAATTTACTTTTTCACATGACAAATAAAGTTTAAGCGGAAATAATTGCGTGGAATAAAATATTTATTCTTGATCTTATGCAACTTTCACTTTTTCACATTCTCACAGTCGCACTCATTATCACTAGAGCCGGGAAGTAGATCGAATTACTCCGCCAACGTGTATTTCTGTAACATTTTTAAAGAAATACCACACATTATTACAAGACAAGAGACGGTCTCCTTGAAAAATGAACAAAACGATATTGAAGCACCTTTCCTCCTCATTTCTGAAAAATGAATTAAAAATATGTATTAAACCAGAGTCCCTCAGACAAAGAAAATTTTAATTAAATTTCTCAGTAGCTCTTTCTGGCCAGGGTAGGATCAAGAGTACGCAGTATAAAAAAATTATTAATAAATAATTATTACCTTGTAATATTTTATAGTGTAAATAAGTATCATTCAGATATAAAATGATCCGGGCATCCCAAATTTATAAATCATGCGGTAATTTTCAAAAAAAATGTTTTGTTATTATTTTGTATAGATAAATAATCTGATTAGAGTGGTACTTGTTATACAACATTTATACACTTTTTTGGTGCAGCTCATGAAAAAAAAATTATTATGTGTTGCTGCACACTGTAAATTTTAATGATGGGTGAACAACATGAATATTGGATAGTACATTTTATTAAAACTTGTAAGGGAATCATGAAAGATATATTCCATATTTAATTTTAGATAGTTCTGACAAAAAAAGAAAAATCTTTATGGTGCGAACTCCAAGACTTTAAAAAATGTTTCTGGAATGAAAGAGATTTCTCCTCGATAATATTCTTCGTGGGGTACAATACATGGACCTCCGTGGATATTAGTGGTGCAAGCTTCAGAATTGGAGCACCTTTCCAGATCCGTCGTGAAAAAATATATGTAAAAAAATTTTAAGAAAAAAATTATCCTTTTGTGCAGCACAAGTTCAAGGTGAATTTCTATAAAAGCATCCTACCTGTTAATTCGATATCTATATCGTACATTAATTCAGTAGCATTTTATTTTATGCATTTTGACGTGGAATCATTCAGATGGTACGACATGCCAAAATGAATTAGCATCGCATCTAAAAGTAATTTTCAGTGGAATGATAAGGAAGGTTACCATAAATTGATAGCAGGGACGCCTCTTCTGGTAGTTTTTTATCATCCTACGTTACATTGTGATTGTGAGTGGCCCCAAACTATAAGTAGCTAAATAAAAAACAGAAAATCGCGAGGACGTTGAACTACGTTTGTCACTTTCCTTTCCGTTTATCTTATCTTATCAGTTATCATATAAGATTTTATTCACATGAGAATTACCTTTCTAATTGCATATTGCATGGACTATCGACTGGACAATTTAATTTTCTTCGATGTTAAAAATAACCTGTTTTGAAACAAGGCAATGCAGAGTGTAAATAATATATGTATCCCAAGTGCATATTTACCAAACAAGAAATGACAGGGAGACAAACCCCATTTGATTGAACAGACAACGGTCAAGTAAAAAATGTCGACAAAATGTAAAATTTCATGTGAACTGTTTTTTCGTCAATGCAATGCAATTGCAGTGAGAAAATGTTACATGGCTCATAGCATCAAGAATTGTTTGGGGGGGGAATTAGGTCCAGCGATTTACAGTAGCAGTCATAAAATTCAACGCTCTTATTAGGTCAGCCAGATTTAAAATGTGATAAATTTCTGTACAAATACAATATGGAGCGTCGTAATTAATGCATAAACTGATCTCTTGGACTAATTAACGTTTGAATTTTGTACAACATCTGCGGGCAGTATCAAAAAATCCAGAAAAAAGTGATTATACTGTCGTATCGCCAATAATTTATTTTCTACCATTTTGTTTTTTTTAATGTTAGTCGAGGTATTACATTTACTTTTTATTCAAACTCACAGAGCCAATTATTACTATATATGATAGCACATTTGACATTACATTTTTGAACTTTGGAAATGTATCTAAGATAATAGAGTAAATACTCAGTAGAAAAACAAATCAAACCAATTTAGTTACTATATTTTGGTTAAACCTTACCTAAGAATTAACATGCAATGAATTCCACAACAGGAAAATAAATGTTTATTCTTTTAGCCTATAATAATTAATACACACACAAATTAAAAGGACTAACAGTAGTACAGACTTAGTAGCAATGATGTAATAATTAATAATAATTTTACTTTCAAATCTCACTCAAGACCATTAGTAAATGGAACGAGATCAATATCATCCAGCGCGTTAATCTTATTTAAAGAACGAAGTTCATCCCAAAATTGAACAATAATTTCTCTGGAAAGCTTGTCTCAAAATATTGGCAAAATAATAACAATAATAAATGTAATACATTTCATTTTAAACTTGAAAAGGTACAAAACCTTTTTACCAGGACGAAGACATAGTAGGTTGCTCTACGTGTGTACATTTATCTGAGCTACATTTGAATGTTTTTGTTTTTTTAATTTTCATAAAAAAAAAGTTTCTAGAGAAATCATCCAGTCAAGTAATAGCCATCCCAAGTAGAAAGGCAGAGAGCGTGACAATTTTAACTGACATTGGTAAAACTTCCAGGTATCCCGGCATGTATTCTATTTTCCACTCCATGTATTCAGGAAACGTATTTAATACACCTGTACACTGAGAAATGGCTAGCGTTGTTCCATCTAGTTTTGAAATCTTTACAAAAAAAAATTTATAAAATAAATATATTTTAACTTTAGAAAGTAGGTAGGTAGGTATGTATTTAATACCTGCATTGTCTTGTCTTTATGTTGTTGGACGGGTAAATCCAGAAAAAATATCAATTCGCTCTCAAAATCTGTCATCACCAACTCCTCATGTCCCTCCACATTGATTACCTTGACCCAACCAATTGGCCTTCTCTTGCTTACAGAGTATATGTCCATAATATTAACTTTTGGCTGACATCTCCTTGAGAGCAAGGTCATGTTGGACCTCTTTCCGAAACTGAAAAGTTTTTGATTTTCCACATCAAAAACATGCCTTGTTTTATACAACTCATTGGTTGATGTCGAGAGTGTAACGTTCATGTGCCAAGAGTTGAGGTAATCCTGGGACGTTGCTTTCTCAAGAATGGGAAAAATTTGCACTTGTTTTAGGTTCTGGTCATCAACCTGAGAATGGGTCTTCATTAATTCTTCACTGCACTTGACATAAAATCCGTTTGCTTCTTCAAAATGGGCTAGTCCCTTTTTCAAACTTTTATTTTTCTTGGATAATTCCGCTTTATACTGGTCATCTGAAAATCGAACCTTCTTACTCATTGGTGCCATCCTTTCCTTTTTTTTTCGTGAACTGAGATTATGTCACTATTAAAAAAGCACGCAAATTTTTTTGTTAAAATTTTGTAACAATATTTTATGAAGTTTGAACCATCACAAGAGAAATACCATACTGAACGTTATATAATGCGTTATTAGAGAATAGGTCGTCAATATTTTATACACGGTATAGGTACAGCATACCTACTCATGTAATACAACAACTAGTAGATTTTATCATGCTTTTTAACCGATATCAGAATATAAATCAAGTAATGCTGAATGATTTAGTTCGTAGAAAAGTATGGCTGAATAAATCGTATAAAAAGCATAAAACATACATAATGCACAATTAGTGGTACACATGAAAAACCTTTAGTGTAATTTTCCGGCTAAAGAAATATAATGAAATTGTTTTTTTTTGTCGGCGTCATTAAATCCAGGAAATTGTATAATTTTGGATGTAAATAAATTCGGTGTAAAAAGTTGTTGCCACAAGTGCACTTACAGTTGGGATAAGACGGTGCCACAGTCGCCCAGGGCGACTGAGGCAACGTCCTACAAAAAAACAAATATTTTAAGGTTATCAGTAACCAAGGTCGACGCTTTGCAATTATTAATCCACATGCCAGGTATTATAACATATCTATGTTTACGCACAATTGAACGTATTGATTAAATTTGCAATGATCCACCAAAGAAACATGCAATATTTGATACATTCATACAGTTATTATGTGTTTAAAATAGATTATCACTAAAATTATTTATATTTGGCAGCGTACGAGTTTCCCTGCTTCAGATAAATATTTTCGAATCTTTAGCGCTTTATACATAACTTCGAAAGTCCTCGACAAAATTCAAAAGTCCTCGGTAGAAAGTTTCTAATTAGGTTAAATTTTGTGATTCTGGAATAAAAATATTGTTAATCCTCAACAGATTTTGTTACTTTTAATTCAAAGTAATTTTACTGCTTAATTAAATGTTTTTTTCTGAGGGCGGTGCCACAGTCGCCTAGGACGGTGCCACAGTCGCATAGGACGGTGCCACAGTCGCCCAGGGAGCTTGTGGCACCGTCTTCTCCCCACTTTCTGTAGCAGAAAACTGTTTTGAACATTTAATCTACTTCACAGTTCACCAGTGTGGGATCTTATGTGTCATCCTAGAGATTTCCTTTCTCTTTGAACCACTTATCATAAATGTCGCACTGGCGACGTTAGTAATCCTTATCATGTAGCTTGCTGTGATTTCGAAGGGTTCCCTTTTGGCTGAATGAATGAAAATGAGTGTCACATTTAAATGACATCTTAATCTGTGTGTGACCTTGATTAGGTTAAAAATCTTGCATAATTATTCGTTCAATTTATTGAAATTTACAAACATTTTGTCAACTATTTATTTTTATTAATTAATATACAATATTATATTAAAAGCAAATCGCGGACAGAATGTTCACGGGTTCTGAGCGTTGAGTTAGGTTGAGGAAATAAACGTCCCATTGACTTAGGTTGCACAAAAAATTCATTACCAACTTTACAAATTAATTATGGACTAATTCAAATAATTAGCACGTTGATTAGCCCTAATTAACTAATTTGCATATTTTCTGATGTAATAGACCAAAGGGGGGACCCTTATGATCAAAATTTGTAAAATCTTTTTGTAACCCTTTTTGCAAAAATCAACTCACCATGGTCGACCCCACTGGACTGGAATGGTAAACTGAAAAACATTTCATTTTCTAGGACATTATGCAATGTGTCTAGTAAATGCTGTCTAAGGTTCATTTTATACTTTGAAGGAATAAAATAAATTCTTCATATACATTAAAAAACAAATCTTTTAGCTCATGTACTAAAAATCACTCATTTTAACTTATCTACTTCTATTAAATCGATTTGTTGACCTCCTCCTCACTGACGTTCTTCAACGCACCTATAATAATATTCCCTATGCTTTATGTTAAAGTGATACAATCATCTCCCTGTAGTCTCGAAATAGCCGTGACTGTCAGTTGTTATCTGAATATGACAAAGCTTACTTTGTAAAATGGATGGATCGCTTATCATTGACGTCAACTTGTCAAATGTTGGATCCCTAGGTTGTCCTCCTCCTCCGACTTGATTAAGTACTTAATCATCGTGGTCGTAATCGGAATAGTCATATTTATCAGGATTTTCAGAGTCCCATGAAATGTTACTAGCGTTATTGCGGACATCTTGTATTTTTTCGGCAGAGGTTCAAAATCGAGATGCTCACTTACTCTAGTCCAGTTGGCTGGTTGTTCAAAGTCATCATCGTCCCACATTTCTGATAATGTTTTTCAACTTTCCTAAAAATACACTTTGAAAACAATTATGAAAAAGGGTTTACTTACGTTTCTCGGCAAGGTGTTGTTTTAAACACTCAAAGTATAATTTGGGTTATGGGTTATGTTATCTTCACATATGTTACATGTGTGTATTGCACTATTTTTATTTTCACTTAAATCCATAAGTACGCACCACAAATAATCAACCAAACTCTCTAGTGAATTTAAATTCTCACCATCACATAACAAGAATTTGAACTCCATTGTGTCTACGTGAACTGCTTAGTAGTAAGTCGATTCTAGTTAGGTACTTCAGCTTCAATTCTTATACACAATTTGACAAGTATTTCTCGTTGTCTATCTTGGACTTGAATGAGTTGTGAAAGGTTTGACTTGTTTATAAACCACATCAATACCATGTGTATTCTTAATTTTGGATTATATAATACATAATCGCTCCATAATCATTTTTACATTCGTTCATTATACATACTAGTCTATACCGTATTTGCACTTGTACAACTCCAATCTATATATGTTTCAACGGCTTAAAAGAATCTTTACGTGAAAATGGCATACTAGTCTCAAAAATATTTTTGGTAATTCCTGAATATTTTAGTAACAATGCTAGCACATGTAATAATATTAGCTATTACACACGTTTGCTTTTACAAATGCATTACAAGAGGTTTGTGATATTGCTATTACTAGAGACAATTGCTAAATAATATGGGTGGTGGTTACACATTACAGTCAATAAAAACACCAATCTAATCATGTAAAGTTTTCATTTTGCTAAAAAAAACAATCCAGAACAAATCTGAACTTGAAATGCACAAATTTGTGATTACAAATTAACCCATTAAAAATAAAGTAGTAAAGCAATAACAATTATCAATTTACCCTAGTTTTGAGAGCTAGTCTAGAGTGAACAAGCAACACAAATAGCTGTGCAAGGACCAATACTACCTTGCCCATTTTGAAATAACAGGTAATTATATTAAGTATTTGGGTAAACGAGCTATTGGATATAGAATACCGTTTAGCTCGTACGACAACGTCACCAAGTACTCCAACTGCGCAATAGTATATTTACATAAATTCAAGATAACGCCACTCTTTTTTCTCATTTAAAGAGGAAACAGCTTTTGTATCATGGGATGCGCGAATTGAGAATTTGAAGAGAAAATTATTTTACTCGAATAACACAGTTTGAACATTAAACGTATCATCAGTTTACAAGTTAAAGGTACTTAAGAAAACTCCTTGGGTAGACTTTAACGTTCTCATTTCATTGATATCAATATAACAGTCTTACGTATGCATACGAAAAACGTACACTTTCTCGGGACTTCAGAAAACTTTTTCTGAAAAACAATACTTCTGTTTTTAAAACTAAATTCTCTAAGCTGATTCCTCGCCCATCGTTGCTGGGCTCTGAAACAGAGAGCTTGAATACAGAGAGCTTTAGAGAACAATGCATCGTTCGTATGCATACGAAAAACGAACCGTTTCTCTGGAATTGTAAAACAAAATTTAAAAATATATACTGAACTACCTGCTTACTTTTTCTTTCAAGTACATAAAAGTAAGTACTTCCATAATAAAGTGCTACATAGTATCCAAGTGATATTGATTTAAAAAATCATTCAAGTCCAGCTTTTACTTCTGTAACTCAATGCGGACGTATAAAAACCTGAGTTTTTTCTATCATCAATCGCTCTTGCTATCTTGTCCTCTCCAGTTCTATTTAACAAAGTTCTCCACTCAAGTTTCTTCTTGTATTCAACAATGAATACCCACAGACGTACACAGTGTGACTGCAGTGATGGATACTGCCACCTTTCGTCTACCAACGAGGACATTAAAACACCCGAAGCGTCATTCGTTCAAAGGCCAATTAGAAAACTAGCAATTTGCAACCTAACCTAACCTAACTTTTGTGTATCGGTAATCCAGCATGGTGGCAATGGTGCGGCAATAATTTAGCCACAACGACCATATATTCATTGGTGTAGCAGAGTATACATCCAAAGGACTGTTGAGGATATTGGTATCTTAAAAAAAACCTTAGGTGGACCTTAATAACACAATGAAGATACGTAATTTAATAGGACGATGGTTAGTAGGATCTGGGTAATTGTGGAGTAAATGGAGATGGGATGGGGACCAAGG
>JAHZNC010002480.1:0-13592 GCA_027744095.1 Zhuqinia jingwanae | reverse complement strand
AGCAGCACGATTCACCTTTCTCAGACTGTTCATATGCGGTACAAATTTGGTCCCATTTGTTCACTGTGTACCGTATTAGACCTTAAGTATTTGTGACAAATGTACTTGATAGGTATAATTTTATTTCGTTGTAAAGTGGTACTTATTTGAGGGAATAAGTACTGGGATGTACTTAACTAGTCTGGCTTAAAGCATAATTAAGTGTGGTTGACTGGGATATTATTGGTACTAATAAAATGGCTATTTTAATAAAGGCGTTTTGTTAATTAAAACTATCTTCAAATGTGTTAAAAAAGAGAGAGAACTTATTAGTAATAAGATCAATAATCAATTACCTAACTAACTAAATACTTAAATGTTAATGTTCACAACATAAATAACAATGATAATGATAACATAAGGATTTTGGGATATTACATACAAATTACTTTTAATGAAATTTAACTGCCTGTGAATTGTTATTGTGTACGAGTTCAAAGTTAACTTTCACCTTTTCTTTATAAATGAAACATTGTTAATTAATAATGTTATCTTAAATATTATAATTCTCACACAGACAAGGATTTTGCTTCATATGAAGAGATAAGCTAGATATTTTATCTCGATACAATACACTTTTATAAAATAACATTCTTTTGTTAGTTTCGCCACCAATAGTAACCAAACAGACTGCGTTGTTTGCTTCATATTGTCATTCGTTTGTCCACACTGTAGACTCCATAGGTCCCCCAGATCGTGGTACTCTGGTTGTTCTCCCTTTGGAGTTGGTCCTTCATTGTTTTCATATTGCCTAGTTTTAAGTTTTACATCTGTTGGAGATTCATTAGTGGAGGTTTAGGGAACGTCTGTATGAACCTTCAGTACCGTTGCTGAGAGTCCAAACTCCAAACTCGTTTTCGGAATGACAGCTATGAAGCCCCAGGTCGATTTTAAACAACCAAAAGGGGTACAAACCCCTTACCAAGTAAAAAAAAAGCAGTTTGCTGAAATCTTGATACGTGCATCGTGCAAGATTCACAAAAGTAAAAAGCTTGGCATAAAAATATGAATGTACAAAATTCGTCTTTCACACATGTACATACTTTATTACATCTTTATTGTAATTTCTCTTTATTGACTAGACATTGTCTTCACCAGCCCTTCCTCCAATCGGAAATTAATGTGAAAAGCAGAGTGACTGAAACTGGACCCGAAGTTTGCTTCCCTTCATTTGGACTCGGCCAAGGCTGATGAAGCATGACTCTACCCAACTGGAGGAGCTACCCAGCTAGGGAGGCAATAAAAACGCGGTTGTCAATTCAATATTTCCGTGAGTACTTTTGACATATACGGTTTTTTACACATAAATGATTAACGAACTACGACAGTTCAGTCAAAAACAATTAATTTAAAAAAAAATGATTAGGCGTAAATTTAAAAATAACTGAAAAATATTAGAAACCTTATCAAGTTTTTTTTGTGGTCATTAAAAACTTTACATTATTTTTAAAAAAAATGATTAACACGGTTGCTAATGAACCTTCCTAATAACTTTAGCTCCGACACAACTATTTTGGAATTTTTGCTGCTTTAAAACGAACATGTAATTATTTTAACATGATAAAAGAAAGGAAAATTCTACTTGTTCACACTTTACCCTGACCACTTTTCATCTTAGCATAGCCCAACACCGTTATCTTAGAAATTTTCAAGCCCGATCAAACCAGAACTAAATACTGTATAATTACTTTTTTAGTGCACAGAGTGATAAAAAGTTGGACAGGCTTTATATGTATAACGCATTATTATGTACAAGCATCAACAGTTTTTTATCACCATTTTCTACTTTTGCTTGGAGACCATTAGGCATTTATTGTGTTACGTAGCTTTGCGGGACAAATAGTATTGACTTTGTGCAGGTGTGTGTGCTCCCACACGACAACTTCAAAACAGCTTGTACACATGAAATTTTGATTGTTTTATCGTTTTATGTCACATATATATATTTTGCAGGGGACGTATAACTCGATTGGTCTAGATGACTATCAAAAGAAACTGGAGTTAGGTGGTTTCTATTCCCTCCAGAGCGCTAGGAGGGATTAAGGAAACTGCCCTGTCAACACCCCACGGGGAATATATGTATATTTTTTACTGTAGGTAGTAAGTAGAAACGTGGCATCATCATATAAAAAAGCAATTGATTAACTTACAGCTACGTTAATTGCAGGTATCACAACTTTATTTTTACCAGCAGCATGACTAGACAACATTTTAGATAATATTATGTCATTACCACAGTCCAAGCAAGAATCATTGCGTGCATCCTGCACACTTCCTTTCGCCTTTTTTGTTGATGGTCTAATTGCATTTTAATTGCCAGAAAATTTCTAAGTCTGGATGCTTCTTCACTACTATTTAAACCCCTGCGACAGTCTTCATCTTCATCACATCCAACACCAACACAATCCCATCAAAACATTCATACCTGAAGACACGACCGTTCCCAAGTAAAAAAATCTGTTGATTCCAGAAAAAGGTAAGTAGAATTATTGTTATTGTTGCCAAAATACAAAGAAAAATATATTTTTTAAAGCGTAAACGTATTTTGCATATCAAACTAAAGTTGATATGCAAAATAATAAATTGGAGTCGTTTTTCGTTTGTTGTTTTATAAAGTAAACAATGTCGCAATTGCAACTGGTGGCTTTGATCGCCATGGGATTGTTGGTAGCCCTGGTAGCCAACAATTCTGTAAGTGGGGAATGTTGCCATCCGCCTGCAGGGCTTGTGTGTGCGGACGCAACTCTTGCAACTCCATACTGTGGTTATGGGCCATGCAACATGTTTGGATGCAACTGTGATGGTGGGTGCAGGCACGGACGAAGTGGGAGAGCCACATTGTCTAAAGAAGAAAAGCTGAAGGCTGACCGGGAACTTTTTAACAAATTTGACACCGACAAGGATGGCCTTCTTGACAAAAAAGAGGCATACAATTTTGTGCATAGCCAAGGTTACTTTAATGGAACTGAGCTAGCATTTCTTCCCACTTTCAACAAGTTTGATAAGAATGGCAACGGAAAGATAAGCTTTGAAAAGATTAATGAGCTGTAGACTGGCAAACTCATTTGATGATGCAACATGCAACTTGAATAAAAAATAATGCAAATTATAAAAACAGTTTAATGTCATCGAAAAAAAACTTTTACTCAATTGTGACTGCAATTATAATTCATAAACATACATGAAAAATTTCTCGTTTGCATATTTTGTCATAGTTCATTTTAAACATATATAAAATTTTCACGAAACGGAAATCTTGACCAACAAAAGTGAACACTACGAATAAATGACAAATGTTGCACCTTTCACTTCCGCCTCAACCAAGACAAATCAAAATGGTAAGGAGCTCATCATTGTCAGAAACTTTTTTTAAACTTTAATTGACAACAATTCACCTTCTCTTTTATTTACGGAAGGGAGTGTAGATGCATAGCTGATATTGCATCAACTACGCAATAACGCTTCATGTATGAAGCATAATGAATTGTTTTACACATAAAATCTTTGTACTTTTGATGATGATGCGATTAAATCAACCAAATAAAACATTATTAATTATTATAAAATGCAACTTGTAAAATGAAATTGTTAACATCTAAAAACGATTTAGAGTGACGAGATAAAAGAGCGTTACATTACCTACACCATAATAATAAAAAACACAAACACACACATACATCATACAAGTGCACGGTAGAAGAACGTCTTAGATGGCATCTGAATAAGAGAGCATGTTTGTGTACAGAGCGCATAAGTGTATTTTTTACCGGAATTTGTTCATTTGTGTGAAAAATGTATAAAAAACGGGATCATTTAGGCGTGTTGCTTGATTGACTTAAATAGCTTAACATTTACTTTGAACTTCTGTTTATTTGTCAATAGGTCATGAGGAAATAATATGAGCGTCACGTAAACTACATTCTCAATTTAGATGATGATCATCAAATCAAGAAAATATGCAACAAAATTTGCTAGTCTCATGCTACCTCACCTGTTGAGACATAAATCATTATAGCTTACATCAATTAAAACCACGATTGATTAATCATAATGAGCTCTTCCTGTCGGCGTGCCGCTTGTACGCATCCATGTGACCTCACATGTCACTTACATACACACATGCTGGGGTAATTGCAATTTCATAAATATGTTAGCACAAAATGCGTAAATGCAGGTAATTTATGGCAGAAGGGCAATACCATCTCAGCTAATCAAATGGGAAAAATTTAAGTATAAAAACGAGCCAACTCACCAAACAAATCATTCACTCATCAAGTGCCATCATTCCACTTAATATTTTCCGCAAACCTTTCAAGTTTTAACGCCAACCAACAAAATGCATTCCACTACCGTAAGTTTCCTAACCGAATAACTGAATTACTGGTGTTATATTATTGAAAACGTATATGTCTCATTGTTTATAAATTCTTTTTTGTAGATCTTCCTTGCTTTGGCCGCTGTGGTCGCCTGTGTTTCCGCTGTTGGTACAATTGTTCCAATCGGTGTTGTCAATGATATCTGGGCCAGACCAGCGTACTCTACTTCCTACTCTGTTTCCGATGCCCTTACCGGGGACCAAAAGTCTGCCCATGAAGTCCGTGATGGTGATGTGACCAAGGGATCTTACAGCCTTGTTCAACCCGATGGAGTTCTCCGTACCGTCAACTATATCTCCACCCCACTCGGAGGATTCCAAGCCCAAGTCATCAACACGGGAGTCGCTGGACACCCAGTTACCATTGGAGGCGGAATCGGAGCTGGTATTGGTGGTGGTTGGGGAGGTGCCAGCAGCGTTGTTGGAGGACTCCGTGTCCCAGTCAGTGTAGCTGGAATAGGAGGAGTTGGCAATGGAGGAATCAGAGTAGTTGCCACCCCAGTTGTTGTTGGAGGTCTTGGACTTGGAGGTGCTCACGCAGTTGTTGGAGGACTCGGTCTTCGTTCAGTCGCTGGACTCGGACAAGGTTGGGGAGCTGGTGTTGGAATCATCGGTTAAGTAATTTGTGCTGCGTAATAATTCAAAAATATGGGAATTTTTACCCTCACCTCACTTCTTTTCATTTGCATTTCTTTTGTGTAACCCTTCTTTTATTGCCGTTTTTCTCTCTCTCTCTCTATTTTGTTCCACCTCTTGTTATTTTTTACGTTTTTACCTCTTTTGTTTTCTTCCTCTTTATATCCACTTTTTCTTTTACTTTGCACCCATTTTCCAACGAAATATTTTTGATACCATCCATAAAAATGAGATGGATTCATTGTCTCTCTGCGATATATTTTGTGCCAATTGTACAAGGATTTTTATGACTAATCTAATAATACAAATTATATTTTCGTGATAATTTTTTTCCCGTATTTGCATACCATTACATTTTACAAAATTTATCACGTTTATGATGAAATTATTATACAAAAAAAAACTTATCCGCAAAATATTTTTTCTAAATCTACTTTCGATTTGGGTTCCCAAGCAAAAAATTCCAATCCAATCAAAAAGCAGGCTTGCTTGGTAACAAAGAAATTTATTTATTAATAAACGCAGTATTTTTAAATTAAAAATAAGATGGGAAAACGGCGAGGGATTTAAAATAATCATATGCAGCTCAACGTTTCGACTTTAATTTCGCAGTATTTATCATTATAATAAAGTTAATGTCAAACGACGACGTCGAGATGAGCCTGGACTCGAGATTTTCGAACTTGCCATTTGACACTAATTATATTATATTTTGCGGTAAAAATGGCTACAAAGAGGTCATCGTACAAGGTCATCATCACATTATCATACTGCTCTCACCATCATACATTTTTATTGATTTTATGATCATCACTTTCTTCTTCCTCCATAGTGTGAGAGAAGGATTGGGGTATCAATATCATACACTACACTCTCTGCAAAATTCTTTTTTTCTTTTTTGTAGATTTTCCTTGCTTTGGTCGCCTCTGCCGCCGCTGTAAACATTGGCCCAGTCGGAGTTGTCAATGATATCTGGGCAAGACCAGCCTACGCCAATTCCTACTCTGTTTCCGATGCCCTTACCGGGGACCAAAAGTCTGCCCACGAAGTCCGTGATGGTGATGTAACCAAGGGATCTTACAGCCTTGTCCAACCCGATGGCGTTTTCCGTACGGTCAACTATATTGTCACTCCACTCGGAGGATTCCAAGCCCAAGTCATCAACACGGGAGTCGCTGGACACCCAGTCACCGTTGGAGGTGGATGGGGACTCGGAATCGGAGCTGGAATTGGTGGTGGTTGGGGAGTTGCTAGCAGCGTTGTTGAAGGACTCGGTGCCCCAGTCATTGGAGCTGGACTCGGAGGAGTTGGCATTGGAGTAATCAGAGTAATTACATCCCCCGTTGTCGTTGGAAGTCTTGGACTTGGTTCAGTCGCTGGAGGTTGGGGAGCTGGTGGTTGGGGAACTGGTGAATGGGGAGCTTAACTCATCGGTTAAAAAACTGTTGCAACATAATAATTCAAAAATAGTCTCAATGTACCCCCACCTCACTTTTTTTCATTCACATTTCTTTTGTGACACTTCTTTCTCTCCGTTTTTTACTCGTTTTCTCTTTATTTCGTTCTCTTGTTCTTTTTTCCGTTTCCATCCCTTTTGTTTTCTTCCTCTTTAAACCCATTTTTTTAAATGAAATATTTTTGATGTCATCCATACCATGAGATTGATTCATCGCATCTCTAAGATATATTTTGTGCCAATTGTACAAAGATTTTTATGACTAACCTAATAAAAAAATTATATTTTTGTGATAAATTTTTTTCCCATATTTTCTTACCGTTACACTTATGATGCTTACACCAAAAATTACGACTTATTTACGATGACATTGTGTCATGACCTAAAAAAAAGACTTATATACAAAATATTTTTTTCTAAATCTTATTTCGATTTCGGCTCGCAAGCAAAAAGTTACAATCCAATCGACTAGAAGGCTTGCTTGGTAACAAAGAAATTTATTTATTTATAAACTCAGTGTTTATCATCAGGAGCCTTTACTTGAGATTTTCGACGTTGCCGTTTGACATTAACTATTGAATTTATATAGAATATCATTAAATATTATATAATATTATATTAAGCTGTAAAAATGGCATCAAAGAGGTCATCGTGCAAGGTCATGATATTATTCTAACCATCACACATTTTTCTTGTTTTCCTGATTATTATTGACTTCACTTCTGATGGTTCAATACCTTAATACCTTCAGTACTATTGGCAATTAAATTAATAATGTTTACTCAATAAATGATGATCAGTAGTTTGGCCTCACGTGTACCTCTCGAGTGTGTAATGCTTTGTTGTTGTGCATAATGTTTTTCTCTTGAGCTTAGCTTAACGTGCCTTGTTAACACTTAAATGCATTATTGCTATAGACCATGTTTAACCAGATGGTTTAAAGCACGTCTCTACAAATTGGGCCATCAAAAAAAAGAAGTTTTTATTAAAACAAACAAAACTTCAACACTAGTTAGCTAACAGGGATTTGTGCCGTTGCTTGCATCCCATGAAGCGTGCGAGCAACGGAAGCATTCTATTTGCTATAATCTTATGCGTTTAGCACTATTTACTATAATCACATCAGCAGAACTCTCAGTCAGTAAGCAAACTTGTACGCACAAACTGAGATGAGTTTGTTCATCTTTTAATAATAAATATGTATGCCTATTGATAAAAAGAAAGAAACTGATATGCTTGTTGAAAAAGCATCTAATTATATGAGTAATAATAAAATATTAATGTGCTAATGATAATATGCTAAATGGGTGTTACAAAGCAGGGCATACTTTATTGTTAAACTGATAAATGCCCACCTGCATGCACTTCCAACTGTTGATGCCATCCAAATAGTCAATGTATCTTAACTCCTGGAATGTATCGCCAAGAATGAATGCAGGTCGTTTCATGGTCATTGAGTTTCGGTTTAGTTTTGAATTGAATTCATTGGGAATCAAAGTTGTTCCAAGTTGGCAGTGCAAACAAAGGCATGCTTCACTTTTGGTTTTGTTGTGAGAAAAAAATACGTTTGATGTGAAAAAGTCAACCCTGCCACTTTTAGAAGTGGTAGTAGTTTTTCAGATTTCAGTGGCTGATGTAGGAGGCAGAATGACTGAAATTGCACCTGCAGCGGAGGATTTTGATAACGTTTGCTTCCCTTAACTTGTACTCATGAAAGCAACAATCATGGCTCTTGAATGCAAGATGATAAGATTTTAAAGAGCATAATAAATAAATTACACACCTATGTGACATTTTGAGCACCGCATAAGCTCCTTTTTTTCTCTTTGTTGCTCAACAAAATTACATCAGTCCATCCCAACAAAAATTTCAAAGCAACAATCTATCTAAGTTCGTTAATTATATGTAATTAACAAACTACTATGAAAGTTCAGTCAACAATAATTAACTTTAAAAATTAATAATAATAATAATATCAAAAGCACACATTTGAAATTAACGGAACATAACAGATACCTTATCAAGTATTCTTTTGTGGTCATTAAAAACTTCAAAATAAAAAGTATATATGGATTTATTTATTTCAAAATAATTAACACAGTTGCTAATGAACCTTCCTAATTACATTAGCTTTGACACATTTATTTCTCCCGCTTTAAAAGGAACGTATTTTTTACATGGACAAAGAAAGGAAAATTCCATTTGTTCACTTTTTCCTGATCAATTTTGTTTCCTCTAAAACAAACCGGATCAAACTAGAATTAGCATAACTTTGCCATATGATAACCTTGAATGAAATGAATGGTAAGAAAGCCAAAATTCTACAGGCTATACATGTCTAAAGCATGTACACATGCGTATGTACATCAACACTTTTTTGTCAGAATTAAAAAAAAACTTTTGCATGGAGAACATTAGGCATTTATTCTTACGTAGCTGTGTGAACAAATAGTATTGACTTTGACATGTTTGTGTTTTCGCACCACAACTTATAAAACAGCATACACAAAGTGCAAAGAAATCAATTTATTTTCAGATATACACCTCCAAATTACAGGGATATCATGGAGGATATTTTGATTGCTTCATGTCTTATATATATATAGCAAGTGACGTATCGTTCGATTCGTCTAGAAGAGACGTAGTCTAAGTAGTCACGTACGTAAGTAGCCAAGTAGTCAAATTGTATTTTGCTTTTTATTATTATACACTCATAAATATGTAATTAGTAATTGTGGGCTGATATTAATGTAAAGGTTAGGTGTGTGTACTTATAAATGCATGCACAGTGCAAAAACAATTTGTTTTGTGTATCCGCTTGCCAGCCCTCGCCCAGGCCAATTGATGCGTGAACCATAATAACTTTTTTTTTACTCCTCAGAGTTCTCAGTGAGCAATTGTAAACACTACACACAGACGAGCATAAATGTAACAATGTAAATTTGCATGTGTTGTGTGGGATGATAAGTAAACATGATACTCAAAGGGAGTATCTACATAGATCTAAATGTGATCAAAATAATTAAATAAAAAGGTTGTGCGCACTTTATTTTCTGCACCAAGCTCGCTAATAAGAATCCACTTGAGATTTGTTGTAGTGCTCAACAATAAAAAATGTGATTAAAATTAATGCAATTAGCGATAACGGATAATACAAATTTTGCTGGAAAAAAACTAAAGGGACGCGTGGAATATACAAAATATGCTAAAGCCTTAACTAGCTGATATGCATCTGCAACGTAATATGTCAAATGCTGAAAGTACAGTTGGCAGATATTTTTTGATGATTTTTATTATAATGTTGGCCTTGTTGGCGTACAATGGTGCTTTCTCCATGTTTGGAACTACAAACGAAAGCGTTTTTCTTATTACGTGACATTATGCCAAAGTATTTCGCAACGGCAAACCGCAACGATCACGTCATGTTTTTAATATATACCCGTGATACCAATNTTTGGAACTACAAACGAAAGCGTTTTTCTTATTACGTGACATTATGCCAAAGTATTTCGCAACGGCAAACCGCAACGATCACGTCATGTTTTTAATATATACCCGTGATACCAATATCTATATGCATGCATACCTAATTTAAAAAAAAATACCAATCCTCTAATGTTTTCTTTGTATCCAACAATAATTCATGTGGAATGTTGCAAGTCATATTATTATTATTTTCTTGCAGAATAAAATGAGAACATTTTAGTTGAATATAGAATCAGCGTTATCAATCATCTTGACAGTACCTTCTGTTCTGTGTAAGTAATTGTAATGAAGAAATATAATGTTGGAGAAATATATTCCTAAATAGACATAAACAGATACATCACTTACAACATACAATAAATCATTTGTATCCAGTCACATCGTCGCATTTCACATAATATATTACAACATTGAATACAACAAAGCACCAATAATCAGAAAAATGATAATACCAAAGAATCAACTTATCCCACCATCAATCAGGATAATCATCTTGAAAGCACTTATCATAATCGTATAATGAGAGTTCCTAAGAGTTACATGCCAAGAAATTCTAATTGATTAAGAATACATGCTACTATGTTCCAACTTTTTTTTCGTGTGATGCGAAGGAGTATAAAAAGATAACATGTTTTGTACTCTTTGTCATCATTATTCCAAATTTCCTGAAGAAGAAAGCATAGTGAATTTTTACCAGTTTTTTTTCGACCCAAAAGTTTTCTACACCCGACGAAAAAAAACAAAAGAAATGGAAAGACGCTACCGTCTCGTGTACTTCAATATTCGGGGATTAGCTGAGCCGATCCGATGGATGTTTGCCATAGCAGGGGTAAGTATAAAAAAATTATATTAATAATTTAACTTTAAAAACTATAAAAAAATGTAAAGGCAAGTTTTTTATTTATTAAATCCTCAAAAGGTAGACTTTGTCGACGAAAGAATTAATCTGGCGGACTGGAAGGATGAGCGAGAGCAATTTTCCAAACAAGTTGGTCAGCTGCCCATATTGTACATTGACGAAAAAGTAGAGCTGACCCAAGTTCACACGGTAATGCGATACGTAGCACGACAATTTGGATTCAATGGGAATAGTGAAATGGAGACTGCCAGGGCGGATGAAGTGTGCGAGCTCGTGTATGACCTTCGATTGTGCGCTGTGGCGTACAAGGACTCGTTTACAACCAAGACACCCGACATTGTTCGTCATACAGGTTAAAAAAATCATAATATAAATGGAATTGATATTACTCAACATTTTTTTAACACAATTATAATTAATTTATTGTTTGAATTTAATATGTTTTCCAGTCTTTCGGGATTTCCGAAATGAGCCCAGCTTGGCAAAGAAAGCTTTGATGAGAAAACATCTTTTGGAACTTCATTTCCCAAAATACTTTAGTCGTTTCAATTCTATTTTAGAAGAAAGTGAAGGGGTATGTTGAGAATGAGAATTTTCAAAAAGAATTTCTGTTTAAAAAAAGGTATCCATTCCAATGTTGCATTTTCCATTTATTATTATTCTCTAGGACTGGATAGCTGGAACAACAATGACGTATGCTGATCTAGCCCTTGCCAATTTTCTGGATGTCAGTGTGGATAACGTCAACCCCGACGTGCTGAACGATTTCCCAGCACTGGAAGATTTGAAGAATCGAGTATTTGAGATTCCTGAAATCCAGGAACTTATCGGCGGTAATCGCAAAAGCGGACTTTATGGAAGTGCTGGTTAAAAAACAAAAGTGTGTGTCAATATACAAAAAAAAACAAATAAAAACTTATTCAGTTAATTTGTATTGACCAATTGAAAAATATATATCAGTCGTAAAGTAAAAACAAAAATGATGAACTTTAAGCTTTATCTTGTCCTCTACTCTGTTGTCATTTTACATTTTTGGGGTAACTTAATCTATTTATACTGCTGCCTAACTGCCTTGTTGTATCCAACTCAGGATTTTTGCACAACTTTTTTCCCATCTTTCCCTTCCACTTCCCAAATACTAACCAAAAAACAGGCTTTTTCACTTTCTCCCTAGTTTATTGCGAGATATAAATGGCATTTTATCATTTATACATTTCTGGCGTGTTGCACGCTTTCATTCTCAGACAGAAGCCACTTATCTCTTCCTCTGGCTTCATCCTTTTCTTTCACTCGTGCATAAGAGTTCAGACAGACAGTGTGTCTACACGAGTCCCAACTTTTTCGCTCTATACTTGCACGGCTGTTTATGAAAGTAATTTTTGTACATTTGCATTTGTTATTGTTACAAATAATAATAACACTAAGAACAATGATTAATGAAGTCCAACAACATTTTCATAATCTACATTTCCTCTTGTGTCAAATTTAATTTGGAATCTACTTGAATACAAAAAACGTTGTATCCATTCATGTTCTGATAAAAGTTGTCGTCGTTCTACCAAGTAAGTGTGCACGTGCCAAGGAAATACAAGCTACAAAATCTTATTTTGTAGCTTGTCCCAAAATGCACATGCTCATAAATAACACATTTCATTATAATAATTAATATGCATGGTCCAAAGACACTACGAAAGAAATACATCGTCATTTTTTAGTAATTATGCTGTACAAGATGAATTATTCCAAGATGCATGATTCCGTGTATGCATGAATGATATTTGCTTGTGTGGCTAATACCAATAAGTAATCTTTTTTCTGCGATACTGCGTACTACAAGTTTGACCTATCAACAAAATGACTTTACCAAGTAGAAAATAAACGTAGCAACATTAAAAGTCTGTAACGTAAGGACAGATAAATGAAATGAATATAAATTGCCAGCACAATACATGCTTAATAAATACTTGTAGTCTACATCCTTCACAAGCAGCACATTCACTTCAACACTCATTCCAGGCGGATAAATTATTAGAGAATTTCCACACGTGTCGGCCAAGTACATAAATATAATAAAATATTCCTGACATGGTACTATTGTGATATGGGTTTAGTGGCTAAAAAAATATGTTAACTGTTTTGATTATTTTTTTGTAAAGATTTTCAGGCTACGACAATGGGATCAGAACCTTCCATAACTTTTCAGGCTTGTGACAAGAAACCTGAAAAACATTGGTTTCATCAGAAAATGGACACCAAGTCTGCAAAGGAAAAAATAACGGGATTGAAGCAATACAGTGGAAGTAACTGCACTGAGATTCTTCAAATGTCAAATTTCCCGTCAAAAGTATATTTCTCCAGCAATGGACTGGTCAACACTGTTGTGGATGCCTACAACAATCATCGTAATTTGGTTCTTAGACCGGATGACATTTGGGCTGCGATCATGACCCAGTTTTCATTCTATATCAACAAGCATGCTGAAGAATTTCGTGGAAACTTTGTTAACTTTAAAGGAAAAAAGCAGTTGCAAGTCGAGCTGGTTGGCTGGTCTCAGAAGAGTACATCCTACTACTTATATGTGAAACTCATGACAAAGAAAATTGACGAGCATCTCGTTGATGCGGAAGTGAAGAAATGGATCTTGCTAAACTTTTCAACTACAACCGACAATGACCTTGTCACCATCGGAGTTGTATTCATGGCCACCATGAAAAAGTATTTTAGCTATGGGGCCATCTCAC
>JAHZNC010002479.1:0-11788 GCA_027744095.1 Zhuqinia jingwanae | reverse complement strand
GGTGATGAGGTTATACCTTCATTGTTGATTGTTCAATTGAAATTACGCATGCATGTTTGTACGCACTAAACTATTCATTTTTTTAGGCATTTTTATTCAGTCAACCTCAAGGTAAGGATTGGCAATAATTGTATTTACTCTGGTGATTCGATTATCATACCACGCAAACTACATAGACCTTGACTTGACAAAAAAAATGCACCAAAAAATTCAATAAGATAATATATATGTACACTTTGAATTAACTTACATGAATGAATACCTATTAGGAATGATGACATTGCGATCTGTAATTTCATAAATAAAGAATCAATTTTCATAATGCATTTAATACATAACTTTCATTGAAAAATAAAATTACGTTCAATTTTTAACAAGTTCATCTGCCCAGTTGGCTCCATGAGAAATAATAACATTTTTGCTTTGTGTTTAGCTCAACAAATAAATAAAAATTAGCAAAGCTGTATGACCAGAGTAGTATACATATAGCTCTTATTAATGTTGAAATCATCTCGACCTTTTTCTTCTTTCTTGAAGTGAGAGATGTCGGGCATTTCATATTATTATGATTATTATTATTATGATAACTGCAAGCAAACTATATATATATACAAAAGTATGCATACATAACAGCCCGTTGTCCAATGCAGTATACGCCTATTATTATTGTAGTTTATACATAGTTCTCTGTATGTGCCAATATAATTCACTCAACTCAAAAAAAAAAATCAGCTCTCATCCATCCTTTCCTGTTGAAATGATAATGATTGCAACTGCAACAATACCGCAATGGAATGCCTTGTATTGAGTTCTGCGCTGGTGACGACGCTTCAAGCGAAAAAATAAGTAAGTAAAGCAAAATAATGGCATTCGTTTCGTTTCATTCGCATTTTTTTTACCCTTGCACTCTTCTAGTCAAGTCATTCCGCTTGATTGCAATTGCTGTCTTTATTTTTTCATTGTGAACTTTTCGCTTTTCAATTCAATTTCACTGTCGATCAATAATACAGTAATACAACAACAATGTGTATAACAAATGGGTTAAAGCATACATGCATACACACATACTTGCATACAACTTTGATTTTTTTTCATGACAAAACAGAATGGGTGAACTGTTGTATTTTTGCCATCATTTTAAGAAAAAATATATATATGTATGTATATATAATGCAAAGGGTGATCTGGGTGGAATAAAAAAAACTTAATACCTATGCATGTAGACAGGCGGCAACATCAACACACAGTTAAGTAGTTTACACAACAAAGTTATCATAAAATATAGTGAGCTACACTGCTTGTACATATCTCATCTGTCATATAACAAGCATGAATGACTTCTTATGGATGAACTGAATGTTTCAAAAGACACAACACAAATAATAACAAATAATAATGCACGCACACGTCCAATAATATATAAATACACAAAACTCAAGGACGAAATTGTGCCTTCAAGCGGCAATAAAACATATTGAGAAAGAGAAAAAAAATTGTGTTATGTGTTAAACTTAAAAATTGGAATTAAAACTTAAATCCATATCTGTGAGTAGCTTGAGGCGCGCTTTTATACAAACAAAACAAATATAATAATGATAATGAGATACAGTATGCAAGGAACTAATACGGGATAATAAACAAAAGAAAGGAATCCATTATTTTTATTTTTTGTAACTTGCTCTTGATTTCATTTCATTTTCATTCATAAAAACATCTCAATTGGTTTCATTTTTTTGGGCGTGTTTTGTGAGTAGTGCGATAGCAGTTTCTTTTTTCTTGAAATGAATAAATGAATCATAATTTGAATGCAATAACACAACAGATAACAGATTTATTAGAAAAAAAGCAGTTTAAGTTTTTATCTTCTTCTTCGTCTTTACAGAGAACGCAAGTGAAACACACGCATGTTTGCGGTGAGTGGCAGAGCGGCTTTATAAAAAACACTTTAAAGTGGAATTGAATTTTGCAATTTTGTATTAAGCTCTCTTCATCCTCTCACCTTCTTCTTCATCATCATCATCATCCCCGACGTAATAAAAAATTCCATAAAAAACCTGGTAAGCGTTATAATAGCTCGTTACAATGTGTATAAATGCAAGTGTAATGTGTAATACACTTTTTAAAAAGTGTGGCCAACTGTTTGCAAATAGCCACGCGTTACTTAAAATTATTCAAAGTAATTTAATACCCATATACTTTTTTAAAAAAACTTTCACCTGCCATCATAATCGCGGTGTAAGTGTGGCTTGGCTTTTGCTTATTGTCTAAGGCTGGGCTCTTGGCTTGGGTTTGCGTTATAATGAAAATATATGCAACACACACGCACACACAGCCACGCAAAATAATGTTTGAGCAACTAAAAAAATTGTAAATTACTCATTAACTTGAGATTACGAGGAGGACGGTTTCTGCTGCGGTGAGAAAAAAATAACGATAATGGTGGAAATGGTGGTAGTATGGCGAGTGAGAGGAGAAAAAAAACATCGCTTCTTCTTGTTATTACAAATGGTGGTAGCTAATCCATTATGCTAATGTAAACTACAAACATTTTCACACGTACTTTAAATGGTTTCTTTTTGAGTGAAAAAAATTATAATAAAAATGCACATATTGTATGTATGTATGTACGTATTTATGCGAAGTAAATAAATATGCTATAATAATTTGCGATGCGGCATAATAACAAACGAGTATTATTGCATTGTCATTTCTTTTATGAATAGTAATTATCTAGCTGCATCCTTGTTCTCTCTTTTTTTCACTCTTTTTTCTATAATATTTGCATTTTTTCTGCATCTGGTGTCTATTTTACTAGAGCAAAATGCGTGTATTTATTTTTTTAATACTTTTCTAAAACTTGTCATCCTTTTTACACACACATTTTAATTCTGTCATCTTAGTTAAAACTATATATTTTGCGCCAGCTGCTAAAGTGCTACCATCATCATAATTATTATTACTGCTGGTAGTAGGATCATCATCGTCTTCCCATTACACAACATTATACTAAACCGCTACCGCTTGGCTCGTAAATTAGCTGTGTAAGGAATAACAACAACACAAAACATTAATTTCTGCATATTATGTATAGGCACACACACACTTAAAATAAAAAGTAAAAAAATGTATAGCCGTGTTAAAAAACGAACTATGTTAAATCAGGTGAGAATGAAAAGGTAAAAAAACGCACACATATAAAAACGCACTTTTTTTGTGTGACAGGTTGGTTGAGAAATCTCTCTCTTTAAGTTATTTATTAGGTTCACTCACTACTCATTATACTTGTCTGGTAGTCACATCATCCACATTAGTCGCAAGAGGAGTAGTAGTGTAGAAGTGGAGTCATCGTGATTATTGCAAACCTGGTATTATTACGTTGACAGATTTTTTTTTCTCTTTCGTTTTTTTTTGTCCACATGTACGTGTGTATGCACAGATGAAACATTATTCACAGTTTTTAAAACTTAACGACTTTGTTATATTCATTATTACGGCTTAGTAGCCATCAATGTAGAGAGAGAAGGAAAAACACACGATGAGATGAGATGTGATATAGTAGAGTGATTACGTTGATGATGAAGGCGATGGGATTGGTGGTGGTGATACGCAGGAAAAAGTCTAACGAAAGGGACAATAATTTCGTCATCACACCACCACCATCATCATCATCATCACCGTCTACGGCAACTCATCTCCGCATTCATTTTGCATGTATCTCTGCACAGGTTTTCTGTGAGATCTGCTGAGGTATAATAATAATAATAATATGTATGTATGTAGGACTTTTATGCAACAAAAATAAATGTGCAAAGTGTGTATCACATCAACGAGGTAATTGCCTCTCATCCACCAATTTGTTTTTTTACTGCAAAAACCTGTCAAAGTTTTTTATTTTAGATTTTTTTTCTCTCTCTCTCTCGAATTTCTGTTTTGGTTGAGATTACATTGCAGCTAAAAAAAATTTGAAAAATTGTTGTGGCTCTAAGACTACATGTATGTAGGTATGCCATATGCAGCACACAAAATCTACACAGGATAGGAGGTGTAATATTATGACACAAATGAATAAATTTTCAAGTCAAAACATTCTTTTTTTAACAGAAAAAAAAGTGACAGTCAAAACAGTAAAAAGGAACCGTAAACGAAAATGAAATTTTTTTCTTCAAAAAACTTACCTTGTCATGTATGTGATGTATGTACCAATAATTTGCAATTGCAACAACTTTGCAACACGTTTTTTGTTTCTGCTTGGTTGTGGTGTGGTATAGTGACTGGTGACAGACAAGGGATAATTTTTTGTAGATTTTTCCGAGAAAAAATATTGTTGTAACGAAAAGTGTTTTTACTTTCATGTAAAGTAGTGTGTTGTCATTTTTGGTTTTGTCATCTCTCATGCCAAACACAAACACGTATCAACAGGAGATTAAGATGAAAGACTCGTGTCTACTGCTCCATGAGATGATCCAAATATTTGTATATGTATGTTTTTCGGTGTCCGTTAAAAGAAAACAATGGAGATATATCGCAGCAGCAACATGTCGAGAGAGTGATTACGATGATGAATTACATATTATCTAGTCGTTCCTTCACTCTTGACCATTTTGAAATTCAGCGCCACGCTACAGGAGCAAATACAGAAAGAACATTTATGCCGTATATCAAAATATCAAACAGCTCCAAGGCAGAGAAAAAAGTATACAGTATCATATCACATCATCATCATGGTCATCATCATCATCAGTCATCCCACAAAAGAAAGCAATGTATGCTGCAACACAACCGTTTTGGCGATACACAAGAAACCAGCGGTAGTCTTTATCATTATTTTAAATGTAATAATAATAAATATAATACCTACCTAGAACGGTGGATTACGGTAAGTATGACGGTATTAATATTACAATAATATGAAGTCCAAGAGAAAAATGTAAAAGGAAAAGCTAAAGAATGGATGATAACGATAAAAAACTTCTATTTTTGGTGTGTGGACTCATGCAGTGGGTTGAAAAAATTAATGGTATCAATTCAAAAAAAAAAGATTATTAATTAAAGTGAAATGAAGCTGACCAGTAGTTGTAGTAGCTGTAGTAGAAAATTGCTGTTTTGTCTTGTAATACACAAGCCAGGCGTTGATGATTTTTTTGAGGGGGGAGGAGGGGAGTTGCTCATACCAAGCTAGTTTGGTAGAATGATTGTTGGCTAAAAAAAACTTGTAGTACTTTTGACGGATGTGTACAGCTTATTTAGAAAAAAATAATAATGAAAGGATATGATATAAAAAAGTTTGTGTATCAGTCAAAGAGTTTTGATAGGATGATGCGTTTCATTAATTTATTTCAGACTTTTTTTTATCGTTCAAACATCCACCCTTTTCCAACAACCAACACACAAATGTTTTATGTATGTAGCAGTAAGGCATTATTATTATTATTCTCTGATTGTCGCGGACAAAATGACGTGAAAAATGCGTATGTTCATTTTTCTCCCTTTCCACTCTCCGAATCTTTTTTTGTAAACTTTTTATAAACCTGATTCTAGATTTTTGTCCATAGTAAATGTCCATACAAAGTAAGACAGCACTACTGTTTTATTGCTTATTATAATAGCGTGGTTGACTTACTCTGCTGCTGCTGCTGATCTCCGCTGATGATTCCCCACTTGACTAACAATGAGATTGAGAAAGAATGGACATTGCATTATTAGATTAGTACGTGGACAGAGTGTTGTGAACACTATAGTATGCTGCCACCATCAGTTTACTTCTGCAATCACCGTTTGTAATGCATCTTTCACATTTTTATGATCATTTCCTAGTATGCTTTGGCTTATAGAAGACGGGAAAAAAACTTGCCTTTACCTTTTTGACGTATTACATTATTCATCATCTTTCCTTTCTTGGATTATCAGCTCATTATTTCGTAATAAAAAAACACAAGACGATGTGCTGCTACCTATATAGGTATTTGTGTACCTATTATCTTCTTGAATAGGTAGTATCACATTATACGTGTCCTATCTGGCAACAGAAGTTGCAAAGAAGTTTTATTTGGTTCCTGGTTATTAAACACAAGAATTTGGTATCATGACATGATTATTATTTTTGCTGGGTTGCATTTTTACTAGTACTTAGCAAGTGAAAAAAACAATAATAATAATGTATGCATATAAGAAGCTAGTAATTTTTGTATTGTTTTTTTTCATAAGAAAAGATAATACATGCAACTCATGTCCAGAGAGCTCTCAGGAACAAGACGTGTCACGTCACAACCAATGTTTCAAATTTGGTAAAGTCAGTAAAGTAGATATGATGATGATGACTGTACAAGTTTTTGATTTTATGACAAAATATTTTTTCTTTCTTTTTGGTAGATTTCAAGTTGACTCAATGGCGTATTTTTTTAATCAGTAAAACCATGATAATATATTATCATCTATGCTGCATTTTTAACATTTGTAACTTTTATACTTTTATGTGAATATTCTTTTACGTGGTGGTTGATGATGATGGTGGGACAGTTGGTCACCCGAACTTGAAATGACCAAACTGAAAAAAAAGTCAAAGGAAAAGGATAACGACTACTTAAAACTTGTGGCAAAAAAAGTAGCAGCTCATATCATGACGAAATCCAAGTTTTATGATTTCATTAGCAAGATGAACTGGACGAAGAGAAACTAGTTTTTTTTTAATAAAAAAAGGAAACTGAAAAGCTCTGTATGGATTTTGGGATGCGATTTCGCTGCTGTTGTTCCATAATAGGCTATCGATCAAAATATTTCATTTTCTTGCACATTTACACAATGACACTATCCTGACTCGTAGGAAATGCAATGTGATGATAATAATGATAATGATGACGTGTCCATAAAATCAATAGAGTATAGCACTTCTCAAAGCAATTAAATCGTCTTTTTGGTATAACAAGGTAAAGGTGAAGAGAGAAGTGATCTTCACTGTCTTTGTGAAGATTATCACCAAAAAAAAACTTTTAAGAGGCTTATTTTCGTGTGACTTTATTTGGCAAGTTAAATAGACTCCGTCATCGTCGGTATTAAAATAATTATCCACTGAAAATTGTTAGATAGGTATTGGCAAAGAAGGAGAGGGTGGATGGATGATGATGTGTAATGATGAAATAAAAAAATAAATAAGCAGACCAGGAGGCAGATGCAAAGGATTATCTTTTACGATTTTCAAAAAAAAGATGATGATGATACTCCAGCAACAAGCTTACAAAAAAGTGCAAGTGAATAAACCTTGAAGCAACGCTCGTGCGGCCATCAGATTTCCGGATAAATTGGCAGTTGTCTTGTCTAATAATAACAACACATATAATTTCAATAACTCTATCAACATGATATAGAAAACGCGGCAGCTGGCAAACACCAGCAGCAGCCGCCTATCAACCAGCATTGGCAGTAAAACAGATTTCATCAGAAAAAAAAAGAATGGACAATAAGAAAAGTGTATGATCTTGTATCAATTTTTTTCATGTTTCTTGTCTGCGACGAGTTCCAATTACAAATTCTGTTTTTCCCTCCATGTAGTAGTAGTAGTAGTAGCCCTTGAGGCTTAAAACTTAATACAATCAATCGCTGGACATATTGTGTGTACTACTACTACTGGAGTGAGTATTTGATCTTCTTCCAGTCTGTTTCTTGGTACAAGTTAGACTGACTACTATTGGCAGTTTCTTACATAATCAGTACTCACTCACTATATATATGATGGAGTAACAATCTGGATACCAAGAAGGGCCAGTTTTATAAAAATGAAGTAATCACGTTGCACACAAACCTGAACCTACTGGTGAACTTTTTAGAAAAAAAAATGTATAAGGCTATAAAGGTTATAAAACTATGATATATGTAAATACATAAATACACATATATACGACGATGACCATTCATTTTTGTGAGGGCGTCATGTGTTCGTTTCTTGAAGCAAACAAGATTAGGTTTACATGTAAGGTATACTTAGGTATATTATATGTGTGTGTTTGTTTTCTCCATAAAAAGTTGTATTAAGCATATGTCTTTAAAGAAAAAAGTAAGAAGTCTCTCATCATAAACAGCAATAAGAAAAAAAAATGAAACAATACAAACCATTTAACTACTTCTCACAAGGCACTGCTGTTGTTGCTGCTGCTGCTGCTGATGCTGTTGTTCAAGTTGTAAGAAAATGACTACTGAAGACATGAACTTGATGGAAGTCTACATAAAGGCAAAAAGATATGGTTAATGATGAGAACATTTACTACGAGATGAGAAAATTTTGTGTGTGAAGCAACTGCTACTCTTGCTGCTGCTGTTGCAGGCATTTTGTTGAAGAATGAAAGACTGACTGCAACAGCTAGACTATACGCACTCACGTAACTTGGTATGATGTGATGTTATATCTTTGTTCCTACAACAACATAGCTTTGTATGTATCATCCCAATTCCCAACCAAGCATATACATACATTTTCATACAACAAACTTGACTCTCTATGCAATATGGTTAGCAATAGCTCTAAATCCACTTTTACTACATGTCTTCAGCAAACAAGCCAGCAGTCTCGTGTGGAGCATTGAAGAGAACAGAGCGAGTCTATGTCACTTTTTTTCATGAGGATTTTGAAGGTGCATTTATTTGCATACTGACTCAAGCAAAGCCGGTCAGTTGTTACCTGTGCGTGCATTTTTTTTTACTTGCAAAGTTTATTTTGTTGTTTTTAAAGTGACTTCTGTCTATTTGCATAATAATAATAAATATATACAGCCAAAAGTCCTGGAGTGGCTGAAAATTAATACTATTACTACAACTTCACCTCCAACAAATTTCAACAGATCAATTATCAATACGATCATATTGTTCATTGTTATAAACTAATTGAGTTTTTAACTTTTAATTTTTTTTACTGTGCTCCACACACACACACACACTTACATTTGTACACAAGTTTTAATTTGTGTGGCTTACATCTCAGCTTTAGCAAAACCCCATCAGAATCACACAATCATAGCACATGCAGTGTTAAGTAATATGTTAATGTGTTTTGATATTGTGCATACAAATGACAATTATCGTTATTACAAAATACACACGACATTCTTATGGTTTGGATTTATTGAGCAATCATTATTGTAGCTAATGCAATAATAATTCTCATCCGTGTCGTAGAAGAAGAATAAAAGTGAAGGTTAAATCCCGCAGCTCTAGAGTGCAGTTACAAAGGGAGTGCTATCTAAAACAATTCATTCTAAAACAACATTACTTAACATTCTAAAAGCAAGTTAATGTGGTGTTGATCACTGTGTCACTGGCGTTGTTGTTATTATTATTATTATTAGGTATTATCATCATCAATTGGTTGTTTTGTTGATTGAATACTTGTCGTATTTCTTGATCATCCTCATCACTATTGACAATCTTCCCTTTCCATTGTTTTGTTGGCGAGGGATATTATTTTTTTTACAAACAGCCTACTAATAACAACAGCATAACGAACTGTAAACAAATCTGAATATATCACTTTCTTTCTGTGTGACATACTCTATTATAAACTGCATCGTCGCATGAGTAAATTGTCAATAAGTCTATGGGACTGACCAAAAAAAATAAAATCTTCATAGCAAGTGAAGTGAATGAATTTGTACTGCCTGCCAGCAATTTTGTTGCCTGGCCTGTGTCATCATCATCCCCTCCTGTTGTTCTTTCTTCTATTGAAATTGCCAATTGACCTAAAGAGGAATTGACGTTTTTAGCAGATGGATATTACACTACATTAGGATTACATCTCTCTCTCTCTCTCTTGTAACCATTCATCAATTAAGACGCTTTTAGCAGCAGCAGCTCACAGTTCTCTCTGCTGAATTACATTGAACAAAGTATAAAAGAGGAATGGTGGTAGTGGAAGTGTGTCCGCAATTAACATCATCATCATCAACAAAAAAAACGTACTTTTATTATTATGTAATCCTGTGACTGAAGAAGGGAGAGGACAAACCATAACACAAGAAATATATATATATATATTATTGTGTGTTTATTATTACTTATTATTACTCAAGTGGTGGATATGTGATAACTTGATGCAAATCAACCGAGAAGTTAATAATGCGGGTATGAAAAAAGCTAGCAACTACGAAAGTGCTGCTCCATGATATTATGAAAAAATATTCTTACACAACTTGGCTTTTGGATGTGAAGAGGATGAAGACTCAATAATAATAATTATTGTCCTGCCATTGTTCTCTGCGTGAAAATAAACGTGTGAGGAATTGTGTACACACAATTTATTAGTATCGAAAGAGAGAGATATATAATATTCTGTGTAAAGAGCACGAGTCAAAAAAAAAATTCAACCAAGAACAGAATTCATTCAGAACAAAGCCAAGCTATATACACGTCGCATTCTTATTCTAATTCAAATTGTCTCAGCATTTTTAACGTACGTGCTTCTCATCATCCGCATCCTAATTTTCACCCATTAAAGTCGTAAAAAATAAACAGATAAACAGATGCATATACCTAATAATAACAACCGTTCTCCTCTTTGTTTTTGTTTTGTGTCTCTGTGTGTGTACATGTGCCTATAGCCATCAAAAATGGTTCACTTACACTTTGTACATATAGCAAAGAAGAGGAAACCAAGTTTCATAAAGCAAATGACCATTTTTGACTGAATTATATATCTGCCAAGTTTTGTGAGGAACTTTGTGTGCCTATGTTGGTTATTATTACATTGTTGTGTATTATTGTGGATCTTTTCGTTCAACCCACCCACGCAAATAAAAAGGACAACTTTTAAAATTATTCATTCTCAACCAAACTCAAACAAGCAAAGCCTGATTTGGACAAAGTGAATTTTAAACTTGTGAGTAAATGGTAAAAAAAAGCTAGGAAGAAAGAAAAAAATTGTGTAGTACTGACTACATTACAAACATACACTGCGTATTATTATTTTGAACATTATCTTCATAATCATCAGTTGTTGTCGTGCTCTTTTACTGATTGTG
Source organism: Zhuqinia jingwanae (assembly GCA_027744095.1). Lineage (NCBI taxonomy): Eukaryota > Metazoa > Arthropoda > Collembola > Entomobryomorpha > Paronellidae > Zhuqinia > Zhuqinia jingwanae. The sequence goes on along the minus strand of JAHZNC010002479.1, from coordinate 788 downwards.
AGTGAGTGAGTTGGACTTTAAAACCAAAGAAATTTAATAGAAACGTGTATGCGCGCTCAGAAGGAAGGTGTGTTTATTAAACAACCTCAGAGTTTTTGTGAATTTATGGATTCTTCTTGTTTGTCATTTTTTGTGTGTTGGTGCCTACATGACAATATTTTTTTCTTACCTTTCTCCCTCTCTGTTTTGATTTGATTAAAAATTTGTGAACTGAAACTAGTTTTTTTTCATTCATTCTTAAAGAAACGTAAAAGTAGTATTTTGCCTACCTGTCACATATTTTGTTTGTGTAAAATCATGGACCATATCGTGTTACATTAAAATAACAATAAAGGACAACTGCTACATTTTTCCACTACGCAAGAGTTTTGGATTATTAATGATCGGAGACAACTGTCACTGAAATTTGATAAACACACACTATTTTTCTTCAAATTACTAGCCAGATTACAACACACTTTCATGTTCTCTTTGTGGTTGTGATATCTACTACAAGACATTGTGCAGCAAGCAACAACGTCAAGCTAATCAAGTGCGCACATAATTTCTCATTTAGAGGATTTTTTTTTCAGTGGCAGTATTAAACAAGCTTTGTAGTGACAAAAAGTATCTATTGTGCTTGTGCTGCTTATGCTACCAAAGAGAAATTAAATTCTTGTACTCTTTTCTCTTATATAAACAGTGTTGCTGTTAATCTGCGTGAATTATTCGGATTTGAAAGAGAAGTTTTACAAAAGTGCTCATCTCTCATCATCATCATCATCGTTCCTGCACAATTTCTACTCTAC
>JAHZNC010002478.1:0-15554 GCA_027744095.1 Zhuqinia jingwanae | reverse complement strand
GGAACTAAAAATTAAGGACCTTAGTGTTAATCCTAATGAGACGTTATTAGATATGTGTAAAGATTTATTGTTACAAGATCGAGAGAAATTTATATAGCTGTAGTACTCTAATTATAAAATAGTTAAATATAACGATCTGACCTGTTAAACGAAATTGGTACCATAATCTTATTGTTGGAACAGATTGGACAGTTATGTTACTGTTAGGGTGTTAGGGTATGAAAAGCAGATGTTTATTTCTGAATACTTGTAAACACTTGAATAAAGCCTATTACATTACAATACAATCGTCATTGAGAAACAATTGCATTTTCTAGTGTAGCTGACACATCAAGTGAAAATTTAAAAATTTAAGGGCTAATTTTAAAACTAGGCTGGTGTTCGAAGGGGATACTACTTAATGATGTATTATTAAAAAGAGGTCAACTAGGTAAAATTGCAAGGGTTAAGGTGCCGACGTCGGTAGCAAATTGTTTTTCGACGTTGGTGTCTTCTTCTGTTATTTGATTAGCGTTAATGAGAGATATAATCATCAGAACTATTTTAATTTTATGGCTGAGTTCATTCAGCAGGAATTAATGGAGGGCAGAGGAGATTTAATTAAAAGCCCGATAAAAATGAGAAAAAAATTAAATGGAATCTAATTTCTTATACCCGCCTCGAGTGTGAATTTGAAATGACCAAAAAAGAACTCCCTCCCTTTTACGCACACAATGTTTGTGCATAATACATGCACACAAATTGTAAATCCATACAAGAAACAGTTCTCAATAAATGTTTTCACTTGTTGTCATTACACAAACTACTTTGCTTTTTAACGAAATAAAAATGAATTTACTACAACTTTTATCATATATCTTTAGAAAAGCATTAAAACCTGTTACAATGATGTCAAAAAATATACATGCTCATTGAACATGACGCCGTGTGTATGTGCATTTGAGAAAAAAACTCAAGTGAATCAAATTAGGTGCAATTTCTGAATTTGAATCTGACTGATTGATATTTCAACTAAGCTCATGTACGTAAAGCGTACACTCAAGTCAGTAAATAATAAGTGTTTGAAAACAAAACTCAAGTGAATCAAATTAGGTGCAATTTCTGAATTTGAATCTGACTGATTGATATTTCAACTAAGCTCATGTACGTAAAGCGTACACTCAAGTCAGTAAATGATAAGTATCTTGATTTTGATGAGAGGGCGAAGGGAATAAATGAGAAGCGTAAAAGAAAACCTGATCTTTGCTACGTTCTGAACATTTTCAAGTCAAGCAAACTGGTTAACTATACCCTCGCATCGCAAGACACTGTGTTCACGAAAAATAACGTGTTCCCTCAGTTAAATCAGCACTCGTAGTCAGGAGATAAGTAACTCAAATACCTATGAATGCAATCAGATTTTTATAAATTAAAGGACTAAAAAATAAATGATACAATTTTTTAATTTAGCATGCAAAATGATAACTTGACTGTAAAATGTAGGTGCATGGTCAGTGCATCCTCGTTCAAGCCAATTCATATATGGCACGATTTGAACNGTTCAAGCCAATTCATATATGGCACGATTTGAACCAAACTCACTTTTCAAAATACGTGAACCTACACAACATTTTGTGCATTACTTCAGTACCTTAGCAGACACCCATGAGTTAACACACGGGCATTTATTTGTTACTGTCAGTCTTTTTTTATCTGAGTGTTAGCCGGAAGTGCGTGCAGAAATGTTTTTTCCGTGAGTCGGTGATCGTTTTAAACAGTAAAATGTAGGTTACAGGTGAAAGAGTTTATTTGTCAGCAAAATGAGTGACAATGGGACTGGGGTTGGGAAACGAATTGGGAGACCACAGTTACCACATCCATTTAGCTGACTACCATAATTTACTACCTGCTGCACCATTGGCGTACGCATCATGGCATCGGCCTACCAACTTTCTTGCTTCTTACCCTCCTCCTGTGTCCGCTGCAAATTTAGGAGAAGAACTCACCACATTGTTTGTCATTTCCAATGTGTTCTTTAGCATCATTGGTGCGTATCTTGGTGGAGCCGCTGCCAATTCTGAGTGGTCCCCTGCACTGTGGAACTGGAGTGACCCGAACACCCCCGTTGAAATAATAAACTGTGCTGTTGAGGGTCTCCTGCTACCCTACGCTTTTTTCTATGCCAATGAAACCGTCACTACAAAAGGCGCAGTTGTCCTGGCAGTTGCTGGTGCTTATCTTGGCGCGGCTACTGCAAACAGAAGGTGGAATCCACTTGATGCTAATGGAAAAGGTTGGAACTGGACAGATCCCGCTACCTATCAAGGTGCATTCGATGGCACGCAAACTACTTTGTGGTTGGTTGACGCCCATTCCTCAGTTACCGCTTATTCAAACGATGCTGGACTGGCCGGGGCCTCTCGAATTTATTTCACTGCCTTATCTTATGGAACTGGCATGGGGATAATATATCAATATGTGAGTTTATATAACGACGGGAATTACCGGTTTCAGGAATGGAATCGGGTTCACGAACCTGGCACTCTTTATGCGGTAGTGGAAGGTTGGGAGTCGGGCACAAGATTGCCTGTGGGATTCGCTGCGATCGGCATGGATCTGGCGAACCGGACAGCGAATGCTGTTACAAGAGGACCTCTGCATTTTTTCAAGGATATTAACTATTGGAGTGTTTTCGGGGCGGGATTCTTGTCTTATCTTTATGCCAGCGTGGAAAACAAAACGTTTGACTTTAGAGATTGGGATTGGACATCATTTCCCACGCTGGAACCCATTCTCAACGGGATTGTTTTTGGAAAGGATCTACCGGAAATGGTGATGGATGTACAGACAGCATTTAGTCTTAAAAATAGCAAAAGGAGTTTAAAAAGTAGCCAAGTGAGCATGACAAATTCAATGACATCACTTCCAGTTCCGCCCATCTCAACAATGCACACAGTCGCAAGGATGCGTGTAAGGAGGAACGATGAACTGTAATATTCAATTGCAATAATAATAATAACTAATATAGTTAAAATAATAATTATGATGAATCATACCAGTGGAATAAAAGTGACAAAGAATTATAATTTGTTACAATTACCCAAACGTATAGATGTAAACCTTTTTAGTATAATAAATACATACTTTTTTTAGCTAATTAAATAAATTGATACATGGATGCTCGAGCATGAATGTTTTTGTTACAAGAATTGTAAATGTGAAATCATAGATAAATGCTGCAATTTTTATTATATACACTGTGTATACAATAAAAATTGCAGCCTTTTTCTATGATGTGAAATAAAGGAAACAATTAAAGCTCAATATTTTAAAATTAAAGTATTTTTCGGGACGCTTTTAGTTAATTATTGCAATTAGCTGCTCCCATAATTCAAACATAGATGGAGGTGTAAATGTGCTATATTATAGTAGACATATAGTGTGCGTTAATGTACGTAGGTATCGATAAGGTGATCATGATCATCTAGTTGATATTCCTATAGAAAATCTTCCAACAATAAGTTATTGTGTTAACATTACTATATTACCATTACCACCACAAAAACATGTTGCAAATTACACGTGTGCTACGTGCATGTTCTTCGCATCTAGACTCTAGACTAATGATTTTGGTGCTCGCTTTCAAATTCAAATTGCTTGGTTTTATAGTTTCAATTCCATATTTAACAGACCTCTGTTCCTCAAGCGGGGAAAATGTTTATGATTAGCTTCGGTACTTATAGAGAAGGGTCGCGAATGGGGCAGCGATCTAATTTTATTCCACTACGTGAACATCTTAAGCTATTTTAGCTAATAGGCGTCACTCATTTATGTAGTGTCTTGCATTATACCCAAGCTACCATTACAGGATAATCCTGCCAAAGGTAAGTTTAAAACATTACCATTACCTATTATTACTATGTATAATCAGTGTTGCCGGATAAAAATTACATGCACCATGCACTATAAAGATTCTTTCTTTCATTTAATACAAAGTTTTTGCAAATGTAGTAGGGGGTGGGCTCGAGCAAGGTTGTTTGGTTTTGGGCTTTGGACTTTGTGATCTTCCAAAAAAAGTTTAAAATATCTTTGAGAAAATATACAATTTGGAAAAGTGTTATGGAGGAGGTGGATTCAAGGGGCTAGCAGCAGCTCTTAAACTATGACACACTTTTAATTCGAAACGTGTCACCACAGGAAATTGAAATGGATCCTTTGGAAGTTAAACTTGCTTGTATCCATCTATACAACATACGCCATTTTGGCTTTGCAAAAGTAAAAACTTTGCCAGGATTAAATAAAATACGTACATACTTATATGACAACACATGTCTGATATAAATAACGTAAATAAATATTATTTTTCTGATAAGCTGCTGTACATTTGATCCAATTAGCTATTATTGTTGTTTTAATGATTGAAGGTGCGGCTTATCTTACATGATACTACTGCTTTATGCATCACAAAAAATCTGAAAATTGATGATTATTATTATCCACTCATGATGATTGCTTGTGAGATTTGAGACTTATATGCAAAAAAAACTCAACTTTGAATATTTTCTTATAGTCATAATCCCACGTTGGTTTGCACATTTTGCAGTTGATACTTCAGACCAGTGGTAAGATACTGAAAATATCTTTAAAGTGTTTTTCGTGATGCCCCGAAAATTTCTGAAAAATTGCCATGCAATTCACAACCCATTTTATCATCTCCTTTTGGGAATCATTTTGTTTATCGCGTTCCTCCTTCCCTCCTTCACGGTTCACTCTGCCCACATCCTATTTTACCACAATGTTGCCTCCTATAGCCACAGGGTGGGCACATATGTCCTGGCGGACGCCCTTGTAAAAAGGGGTCATCAGGTGACCTTTATTAGCCCCTTTCGTCATCGGGGTGGCTACATAAATCCAAACATCACGGAAATAGTGCCGCGTTCTGTTGAGAAAACCATGCACGATTTTTTGACTTTAGACTTTGACATAAACCATCGCATTCAGAACACATTCAAGCGAATAGTTTTTGCCTGTTATCCTGTAGGGATCGTGGCATGTCAAGATCTTTTTGATAGCCCGGAACTTGAACAGTTTTACAGAAGAACAACTACTGTTGATATTGTCTATATTGATAACTTCATCGCCGACTGCGGAGTCGCTATTGCATATAAGTACGGAGCAAAGCATATTGTCTTTAGTACAACGACCCATTTGGGAAATGAATTTGACCAGTTTGGGTTTCAGCCTGAGACTAGCTCCATTCCGGAATACGAAATTAATCCGCCTATTCCCCCAATGACCTTTTATGAGCGGGTGGTCAACGCTTTAATATCCATTCATTTCCGGTGGGAGCACTACAAGTTTGTTACAACGCTGGACGCCATGGCTAGGTCACATCTAAAGGATCCTTCCATGCCATTTCTGGATGACTTGATGAGGAACACCAGCCTGGTTCTGTACACAGGAGATGTAGTAACCGATCATCCGAGATCCCATGCCCCACTTTTCGTAGACATTGCGGGTATCTACTGTAAAAATTCCAGTGATGAGTTACCTCCAGCCCTTACAAAATTCATTGAAGAAGACTCGTATTCCGAAGGCATTGTTTACATTAGCCTGGGTACCTTAGCCATTTCCTCCAATTTGCCTGAAAATGTTAAGCAAACGTTTATGGAGACCATAAGACTGCTTCCAGAGTTGAGGTTCATTTGGAAATGGGATAGTCCAATACCACCAAACAAACCGAATAATCTGTATTTGGCCAAGTGGCTACCCCAAACTGACATTTTGGCGCATCCCAAAATGAGAGCATTTGTGTCCCAGTGTGGAAGGCCAAGCACACTCGAATCTTTATGCAACGCTGTTCCAATGATCGCATTTCCTGTTTTAGGAGATCAGGATAACAATGCAAACAGAATGAATAAAATGGGAGCAAACATCAAGTTGGAATTGGGGTCAGTAACAACAAAACAGTTTGTGGATGCATTGCACGAGCTCATTTATAATAAACGGTAATAATAATGCTTTTCCTAGTTTTTTCTAATACCTACATATTATACAGTCACTTTTAACATTTCATCTTTAAAAAATATTTTTTCATGTATGTTGTAGCTTTAGAGAACGAATGGTCGAACTTCGCACCATTGTTTTGGACCGTCCTATGTCTGCTTTGGATACAGCGGTTTGGTGGACCGAATATGTGCTTCGACATAAGGATACCAGTCATTTGAGACCTTCAGGCTTTGACCAATGGTGGTACCAACGCAGATTATTGGACGTTTGGGCATTCCTCCTCACAGTCATCTTTGCTACTTCTCTAATCTTTCCAATCTTCATTTGCCTCCTGTGTAAGAAATACATTTTCCGGGGCAAAAAAATGAATAAAAAGACAAAGAAGGAGTAAAAATCCAAACAATGTAAGTAATTCATATGCATAGTCAATCATATTTCCAAATAGTGTAAAAATTTGAGTAATAAAAATTTATAAAAAATTACCCAAAGAATTTGTGTTACATTTAAACGAATTGCATGCATGCATGCATGCATGTATGAATACACCAGTTCAGAGTCCAGTCCAGGTTTTTGACCATTGTTGATTTGATTTCATGGAACACATCTCTGAACAACCAATTTATCAAAGAGCATGATGAAAAAGTTGATATTTTTGCTGCTTGTTTTACTATTCATAGTTCATATATTGAAGATTGGTACATATTTGTGTATAGCTAATACACATTTTAATACAATTTTACCATGTGATGTTTAATGTGCATTCATTCGGGCATGTATAAAATAAACAAAATAATAATGAAAAAGTATTTTCGTAACTCAAGGCCTATCCCACGAAATGTGAATATATAATGTTAGAATTTTAGTATAGGCTGGATTGTACGACAAATTTATGAATTGCAGTATAACATGTTGACTGTGAAACTAAAGGGGATAAAATCTATTACTACGTCACCATTATTATTGTATTATGCATAACGAAGAGATACCTTTTATCACCAAGTTCAATAAGGTTACACACTATCCACCGTCAAGTTTTTTGATAAAAGTTCATTCTATCGTTCTGCAGCGAACACACAAGACTTTAATATTCAATTTCTCCATTTACCACAAAATAATAATGAAAAAGTTGACAATTTTGATCTTGGCGTCACTCTACGTTCATCAACATGCTCATTCGGCTAACATTCTATTCGTCCACCAAATCGCCACATATTCCCATCAAGTGGCATCATTTCCACTGGCCAATGCACTGTCCAAACGTGGTCACCAAATAACCTACATCACACCTTGGCATCACAAAGGACCCCATCCTTGGAACCCCAACATTACTTTAATCGTCCCTAAAAAGTTTCGCCAAACTATTGAAGCTTTTGTCGAGCTTGATTTTAGCGTAAACCATCGTGTAGAGAAGAAATATCCTCGGATTGTGCACCAGTTTTTTCCAACGGCTGTGAAAACATGTGACGATATTTTAAACAGCGACGAGTTGGCCGAGTGGATGGGAAAGACGCCAAAATTGGACTTGTTGTTTGTTGACAACTGTTTTTCAGCAGAATGTGCCATGGCCATTTCGTACAAGTATAAAGCAAAGCATATTATTTTCAGTACAATTAACCACCTTGGATATGAATACGATCAGTTTGGGATGTTGCCGGAGAGTAGTGCCATTCCAGAGTTGGAGATTGATCCGCCCCAAGCACCAATGAGCTTTTTGGAAAGGGTTGTTAATACTTTGATATCACTCCATTTCCGATGGGTTCACTATTTATACAACCAGGAAATTGATGAAATTGTGAGAAAATGGGTGAATGATCCGGAAATGCCAGAGGTTGATAAGCTTGCGGGAAACGCCAGTTTGGTGTTTTATACGGGTGATGTAATAACAGATTTTGTGAGGTCACACCCACCACTGGTGGTCAATATTGGAGGCATGCATTGTGGTGATGTGGAGGACAAGGGAGTAAAGGAACTTCCTTCGCAAATTAAACAGTTTATTGAAGAAGATGAGGATGATTTTGATGGCTTCATTTACATTAGTTTTGGAAGTCTGGTGATATCGTCAAAATTGCCAGATTCAGTAAAGCAAGTCTTCTTTGATACTGTGAGAGCGTTCCCAAAATTAAAATTCCTTTGGAAGTGGAATGGACCTCAACCTGAGAAAAATAATCTCCCCAAGAATTTGTATTTAGCCCCGTGGTTCCCACAGATCGACATATTGGGACATTCTAAAGTGAGGGGATTTATTACCCAAAGGGGACGACCGAGTACGATGTAAGCGGTGTGCTATGTGGTGCCAATGATTACATTTCCGTGCCACGGGGATCAGGATGTGAATGCAAATAGGTTGAATGAAATGGGAGCCAACGTAAAGTTGGAGTTGGGTTCTGTGACGAGGGAGGAGTTGAAGGGTGCCGTCCAAAAAGTTGTCTATGATTCCAGGTAAAGTACACGTAATTACTGCAGTGATAAAACTTGATTGCATCGTTGTCAAAAAGAAAATTGAATATAGATTTTTTCCCCATAGGATGAAAGAGACACCATTCATCTAAGGCCTTCAGGATTTGACCAGTGGTGGTTCCAAAGGAGATTGTTGGATGTTTGGGCATTCCTGTTTTTGATGATTGTGATCATAGTGTCAAGTCTAATTGCTTTATTATTTTGCTGTATCAGGCATGCTTTGGCTAAAGAACATGACGAGAAAGGTAGCAAAAGTAGGTCTAAAAGTAAAAAGGAATAGAAAAATGATAAATAGTGAAATATTTTATTTTCATTCGGCAAACTTTCATTAAATTTTTTTTTCCCAATTATGATTAGCATTGTTTATACTTTAATTATTTTGAATAAATGATAAAAACAAAAGTTGTTGAGAATTATTAAGCTTTCATTATTAAATATAATTTAATAATTTAATTTAAAAATTATTAATAATAATAATAATATTAAGATTCCGTCCCTCCGACGATATATCTTTTTAACGGATTGACTAATAATATATAACTTATCAATTTCACACGTACTAAAGTCTAAATGCATAAAAACAGTGTTAGTATTTGAGTACTTTTACGTTTTAATATGTAAACGACAAACAATAAACTTTATTTTTTACTTCAGGAGACACAACCAGACTGAGATTACACTTACTAAAGTTTTATGATACATAACAATACATAATTAGGTAAGTGTGTTTACTAACTAGATTAAAGCTTAGGACGATGTTCAGAGAAGCAATATCCAACGGGCACAATGTCCATGCAAGTTTCTCCTTTGATTTTGGATGCGGAGGGTTTAACAACTGACTTTGAAGGAGATGGGAGGGCACGTGGATGCGAAATAATGTCCCCATTTCCAGAATTAAGTGACTTCTCTCTAAAATGGCGTTTTTCTCCTCGTCCAGCACCTGAAAGGATATCCTCTCCCGCCGATTGATTCTCGAAATTGTCAACGTGCTTTGGAGTTGCTAGATCATCCTTGTAGCATGGTTTGCCTGCAGGCTTGAGTCCCTTGTCATTATGAAGCCTTTGCCACTTGACAAAGTTATCTGAGTAGCTGGATCCTTTAGGAAATTGAACTGTGGGATCCTCGTGATGGGGAAAGCGAGACTTGCGCTGATCCCAAAGAAAATTTACCGGTCTTCGACAAGTTGGTTTGGTGGGGGAGCGGAATATGACAGATTGTTTAGCTCGTTCTTGCCAAGGCCATGATGTCGATGAGGATTCACCTGTTGACTTGAAATTCTGCTGTTGAGTACGTGGAAGGTTGCTTGAGTTCTCCTGTTCAAGGGAAGACTTATCTTGATGAACTGCAGCTGTCACCAATCTCGACTGTCTCTGATCCCACTCGTAGATTCGATGGCGTGGCAGTTTTGGACTGGTATCTTGACCGCTGAGAAGCTCGAAAATTACAGACTTTTGAGCTCTTTCCTGCCATGGCCATTTTTTGTGGATTGCACTTGGACCGGGATCAGAAGCCCGGGGTGGCGATGTAGACGGCCGAAGAGGTGTGTTCTCAACATAATCCCCAAGAAAGATGGAAGATGTTTGAGCTCTAGTTTGCCAAGGCCAGCGACCAGTTCTACGCCGACTACCAGCTACGAGGGGAGGTGCAGGGGCTATACCCGTGCCTGGTATGTTGTTGTTAACGTCACGAGCACCATCATTGCCGGCGGCAGTTGGTGGTGGTGCTGGTTCTGGTCTCGGAAATATTTGGGATTGCAGCCTGTCTTGCCAGCCAGATTTCTGGAGGTGGTCTGCGACCTGCTCGGGACGGCTGGGGTGGTAACTCCGGACCAGCTGGAATGACATTTGAGAGATTTCTTGCTTGCCAGCCACCCACTGGATTTCTGGGACGAGTTGAGCCAGCACGCCTTCTAAATGATTGGTTGTATTCGGTTGGAATGTAAGCTGAGAAGGGTGGGTTTTGAGATGATGTGTTACCACCACCGGGTACTGCTGAGGATACTAAGGATGAATCAAAATACCAAAACAATACATTATAAACGGCGGAAAATTAGTTTTAAATCACATCTCCGCTTATATATATGCATAATGTATTTGTGTAATTTTACTAGAAAAATACCTTCCTCCTCCAGAATTTCGGGAAGACCCACCGAGCGAGAAGTGGAGGGACGTGAAGTTTTTATTGTCATTTTTTGTAGCACAGTGACAGTAGAAATAAAAAAACAATAAAATAAATTATTACCAAAAGATTCTCTCTCTCTCCAGAATAATGAACTTTATGGTTTATCATGCAATATGGTCGAATCAAAATCTTTTATAAACAATAATTTCTTTATTTGCACATTTCACGATAAAGGGGTTATAACCAAAGAGAAATCAATAGATTAGAGTAAAAATAACAAATTAAAATCTTGTTTACAAAACAAATCTGAAATCTTTTGGTATCTATATAGTTTATATGAAAATACAAATCCAAGTCGTTACCAGCGCAGCGGAATGAAGCAAGCCCGAATTTCGGAAAAAAAATCGAATGCAACAAAAAACAAAACCTTTGTTTGAAACTGATGTGCAGGTCCGGCACTATTGCCAAAGTCTCCCATAGCAATATCATTACAAACCAACTTTTTTGTGTCGCAAACAGATAACGAACAAACATGCGCCATTGCAGTCGTCAATTAGGCGGCAATTATCTCGATATAATTTTAAACACAACAAATTACAAAGATTAAATCAGCGCAAGATTTGACAGGGCAGAGGGGCGTGAACAAAAATCTCTATTCTTGTTTGAGAATCAAAACATGGCTACATCGTAATATGAATACATGAAATATCATTAGGATATTAATCCCATATCACATCATAGATGATGATAGATCTTTGCTTTTGTCAAGAAAAATGTTGAATAGGTGGTATACCAAGTATACCTGTACTGTAATACAAATATACCATCATCAAATATATTATATCACCTATACGCCTTGGAACTATAGTAACATAACTACGAATTTTTTATGGAGCTGTGTCTTTTATAATAAACTAAATGCATGTTTTAAAGCATATAACGCCCGTACTGTCGTGATCAGACAAAGGCTAGAAGAGCGGCATTGTAAACAAATTAATTAATAGGGGGCATCATGAGAGCTAGTTAAATTTTCCTTAAATTTTTCTTTACATGAGATGATGATACGGTTTTAATAGCATGCACACTCTTTTTCACGAGGACAGGGAAAAGCTAACTGAAATAAAAAACGTGTGATCCAGTTTAGTCCCTGCCACCGACCCGTGCCGTGTAAACAATATTACTACAGGTATGTACTGTACAGGTATGTACCCAAGTAGAATGTGGCAATAAAGGGGAGAAGAGCTGTCCCGCAGGCACGAACACTAACGCACGTAATAATGGTAATGCAATTAACTGACGAGATATTACGTTGCTTACAAAACTATTTTAAAATTTAAAACTGAAAAGGTAGCTGTTCGATTTCGTCATCATACTTAATAATATGAGACATGGCATTGATGGCATGATGAAACTAATTAAGTATGTATTAATGCAAAATTCAAAGTGTAGTAATGCATTCTCACTAAACATGAGATATGAATAGATTAAAGCTTTCGCTCAATTGGCTCCCAACAACTCGAATCAATCAGCATAAAAAACGGCTTTCTTTGTTTACTGCAACGAGCGGATGAATGTGGTTGTGGATCGGTTTATTCCGCCGACACTCGCCGACTAACCTCTTTGTTCCAATAATAACGATTTGCCAAGTCACAGCAAGTGTGAGTTAAAAACATACTTGTTTGTAGCAAACCTTGTACACGCATAGACCATCTCACTTTTTTATTATACGTATTGAATAGCTAAAAACTATTATCGTACACTTCCTTATTGAATAAAACATGACATGAGAGTTTTTGCGTTAATGCTGGCAATGGAATAGGAGGATGAGAGTATTTTAAAGGGGTTTTGCCATATCCAACCAAACCGCGAAAAGAGTTGAGTTTATTTTATTATATTTTGAAGCAAGAGATAAATACATAACTTATGCAACATAAGTAAATAAGATCAATGTACGTAAATTTGACGGAAGCATTTGAAGTTGTAGAGTAAATTCATTTTCATCAATGTTGATGCAATCTCATTCTACAATTGGTTCAGTTCACTCACCACGCCAAGTTCAGCTTTTGAATAAATTTGAATTGAATTGGGCTTTCGGTTCTCCTTAGATACAGATACTAGAAAAAATGACTTGCTTTTATGGAATTTTCACTTATTAATTTTCTTTATTTCGAATTCATAGCACATCAAAAGAAAGTTGATTCTTTCGGTTCTCCTTAGATACAGATACTAGAAAAAATGACTTGCTTTTATGGAATTTTCACTTATTAATTTTCTTTATTTCGAATTCATAGCACATCAAAAGGAAGTTGATAAACAACGCTTTAATGGGTGGTAATTTTATTGGTAAAAGATACATCAAAGAACTTAAATAGTAAATCCAATTACGCAAAACGCATGCATTTGCTTTACACACGTGTTTGATGAAAGGATTGTGTAAAAAAAATGGAAAATGTAATTATGCTAATAATACAAATATCGGTGGTATTGACAAGTCGTGTGTTTATGCCTGCTGGCTGAGAGCTGAGTCATCTTGATTTCATTCTTTACAACAACATTACCAACACCAACACACACAAAAACAATGCAATATGACGTGACTCACGAAAAAAGCACAGTGATGCCCATGTGATGTATTTACAATGTATGGATTTATGTGCTGCGTAAGAGTTGAAGTAAGTATGGGTGGAACATGGGATCAGTTGCACTTTTCTCACCCGAGGAAAGAAGTAGATATTTTCGGGGGAGTTATTTAATTTAATTTATTTACGTTTTGTAGTATGGTGGTTTAATTAAATCGTCCAACACTTCGTTGTTTGTGTTTATCGTGTGTAGAATGACTTAAAACCGAGAGTGTGTAAATTAAAATTTACCCTGCTGATCTTGAACATTATTGTTGTTTTAATTAAGGGGAGTTCATTAAATATTATTAGTACTGGAATAAAGATAAACTTCCGTACTTATTTTAAACAAGTGAAACTTATTCGTTATGTAAATTGGTACAAAGATACGGTAAATTCTATTTTTTTATGCGACGCAACCATAAACAAAAACAAGGACCATCACCAACGTAAAACTGTTGATATTGAACTTTTCCTCTGAGGAAAATTGCAACTATAGGCTGTACTTTTGTCTTTCCGGAATATAGAATTTTACACTATAAAATAATGTAATCAGGCAAATCTACTTTTCCTTACTACCCATCCGTGTTTACAAAAGTTTAGCTGGAAACCCAAAACGCTTGTGGAATATGTATGGAACGGAGTGGAACATCAAAAATATACTTTTATCTGAAACTGTTCTTTTAACAAGGTTGTGATGATAGTGAGTAAATGAAGCAGAGTGGGGAGGTGCTGAAGTGAAAAAAATGAGCAGCTATTCATAGTAAGGAGATGAAATGTCGGGTTTCCAGACAGTCGATTGTTCTCATTTATCGTGGAAAGGTTGTGTTCTTCTTCACTGCACAAGGAAAGAAAGGTAGTGTAGTGGTTTACTTGTCAACAAATCAAATAAGAATAAATAGTGCAGTTGCTTGCGTGTTCCAAGGTAAAAGTAATATTTTTTAAGACCAGCAGAGCTTCGGTGATTTAATCTCAAAAGGTAAAGTTTTATTTGCATTAAAATTATACTAACAACTAAATGTACTTTATGATGATGATGACTTGATGACGGACAAAAATACTTTGAAAATCTAAAAATGCTAGTAAAATTCAGGATAAGAACAATAATTAATAGTGATGATGATGGATGAGCTCATTCATTTTGTCATTAAATCTGTTACTTCTTTGTCCGTGCAGATGTCATTTTTTCTTCTGCTTGTGTGAGAGTTTAGGTTGAAGTAGCCGACAGCTGTCAATGTAATTTCGCTATAAAAAAATAAAATAATTCCTTGCAAACTTTTTAAACATATATACGTAGTTGACGATTAAAACTCAGTTTCTACTTCGTTTTCAGTGTCTCAATTTAATTCAATTTATTATTATTTATTTACTTTGTGCTAAAACGCATTTGTGTACTTGAGTACATGTACATATGCTAAATTGCATCTAATTTTAATTTATACATGTTTTAATTGTGCTACTATCGACAGTTTAAATTGGCAAAAAATTTGTTTCCTTATATTGTTAGTAAATGAAAACCGGTTTATTCAATTTGATACCACATAAAAGACAGATAAGCGATCAAATATTTAAGAAAATGCATAACTAATCTTGAGAACCGAATGTTTGGAATAACATCATGGCGCAAAACCACAAACAAAAGTGCACAACTAATCGGAGAATATTTGGTTACGATAAGTTGCTGCAACAAACGAACAAAAGTGTATTGTTGACAACAATTTGTTGGTAAATATGATTGCATAAGAAAATTGAAATTACACACCTTTCTTGAAATATAATAAATAGCAAAGAAGAGAGTAAAAAAACTAGCATGTTGTAAAAACATTTATGTTCTGTGATTTGTTGAGTTAGATTTGAGTATATTTGAATTGAATATGAAGTACAAACTAAACTTTTATGTCACTGTGACCGACCATCCCCGTCGTCATCCTCATCATGTTCATCTTTAATAATTATTTCGTTGTGCGTCATAATACCATACTAACCATACCCATCTGCATCCTACTCGGTCTTCTCATAATCAGTCAAATCATCATATGATATATCATATTCAACATGAAAGATTGACTTTTCACTTTTTTTATAAAATTGAAAATGAGCAAAAACTTAAATTACAGTAGGATGTAGGGGTTTAATTTTAATGGGTATAGTTTATATCTTGTACCTTTTACATGTCAATGACACCTGTCATTTACCACAATTACGTAATCAGTAAATCCGTATAAAACCTATTGGATGTTTTTTTTTTTGAAAAATTACAACTATATATACATACGTAATAAAATAACGTATATGTGGTAATAAATTTTACATGTCGATTTGTCGATGTCACTGTATAATTTGACCGCATTTTTTATTTCTTAAATTTTC
>JAHZNC010002477.1:0-19795 GCA_027744095.1 Zhuqinia jingwanae | reverse complement strand
AAAAAATATGGATATACGATTAGATATGTAGGGTGTAAAATTCAAAGGGGGTTGGAAATTGTAACTGATACGATATGTATTATTATTATTATAACAGCAACTCGTCATAGTCATCGTTGCAGTGCACTTTTTTTTTTGGAGGAATGACTTTGTGAGATTCGCACACATACCATCTCTGTACTTTCGTTTTACTACGCATGCATGCATGGGTGTTTCTATTTGCGCACTGTGCACAGACGCTTGTGTATCTATAACTGTGCTTTATGCAAAAAAAATTATGTGTGTGACATGAAATTCCTAAAGTAGAGGCATACTATATGACTTAAAACATGGCAAGTAAGTATGTATGTTGGGTAGAGTGTAAAGCTAGAAGCAAAAATTTTCAGTCGAGTTTTTTTTCAAATGATTGATTCAGTTGGCGTCAGTCATCTTGATACAATTTCTCGACTTCTTATTGCAAAAGTCGATTAAGGCATATTTTTTTAAACTAAACTTTAAACAAAAAAGTGTCTGCAACAAGCGGCATATTATACAAAAGATATGACAGGAAGCAAAAGTAAAATCATTATTATATATATCTTGAGTATTTCATATAGCATTCCATTCCACAGATATAGTGATGATGACTTTTATACAGTCTATGTCCTCGTTTCACTTTCTTTTGAGGAGAAGACGCGCCGAAAAGGGTGAATGATGAAAAGAGGAAAGTGATTGTGCCAATAAAATCATCTGTAATTAAAAATGTTTTGAAATTAAATTTGGCTGGCGGGATGACCAAGTGAAACCGATATCGTCATTGTATTGTTCAGCAGTCAGGAAATTATACATGCATAATAATACGTAATGAAGAGTAGCTTGGCCTATCCCTGTCCCCTCTGACTCTGACCGTATTATTATTTGGGTACATACGTACGCATTTATCCAATGCAACGGAATTTATGTTTTGTCTTGCATGATGTTGCCATGACATGTTCAGCAAAAGTGTTGATTTGACATTTGATACCACACGGCCCTCATAATTCAAAGTTCAATCTTTACTGTAAATACTTGCTTTGCTTGAGTTATGACTATTTAATTACAAGAAGTTATGTACTTAAATAAGTGTTGTTGTTGTTGTTGTTGTTCACTTTCTTTATTGCCAATTACAACAATAATTGCAATCGTCAAGTATGCGAATTACACAAATAAATATGTAGTGTGTACAATAATTCATATTTTTGGCAGGTTATAATTTTAGTGGACGTGTAATAAATTTGATATAAAAATCAATATAACTAAAGAATTAAAAATAAGACAATAACTTAAAGTTTGCTTTACAACATTACAACTTGTAAAATGGGTCGCACAGTGGTACAGTACACGTAAAATGCCATTAATCAAAAGTTTATCACGCACAATACTACTAGTTATGCAGATGAAATTCATAGTTATAAAAATGAGCTTAATTATTCCTGAAGAACTGTATTTATTCTTGGTATCTCAGCTAAAAGCTAAAGTGTTCCTGGATAAGGAATGGATTATCTATTTAGAATTAGATTGTTGGTGTGTGTATATATGTACATGTGTGTTGAAAGTGGGATGCTTTTTAATCAATAGATGAAACCCGACTACTTTAAAAGTTTATTCACAGCCTTAATGCCATTTGTTCTAAATTCTCGGTTAACAAAGAATTGTAGTGAATGAAGATTATTTATGGCATGACTTTTTTACTACACTACCATACGTAGAGAAAATGTGGTAAAATTCTTAAAAAATATTGTTGCTTGCTTTTTCTTGATATATGTAATATTTGTGTACATACCACTACTACTGGTGCTTACAGATGAGCTATTAAAAGTATATTGAGACATTGCGTTTTTTAAAAATAAAAATGAAAGGGTACACAAAATACCGTTCCTTTCATTGTTTCATTTCTTTTAAACATTTCAAATTCACAAGGTAAAATGTTTGAACTTTACAGTTTCAAGTTGAGTTTTTTTCTTGTGAACGATAATACACACGAGTTCATGTTCATAATTGCTTCAAGGTTCATCCATTCTCATTCATTAGCATACTCGAATGCAAATTCATATTCAGCAATCACAGAAATAAAATGTCGGAAAGTCGCTTAACAAACAAGGGCGACAGTTTTGAAAAATTGGAGCAAACAAAAAAATTAGAGTACCTCTATTACTGCAGGCTTTTCAAAAAAAACTTTTAAACAAATAACAAAACAACCATTCCAACGGCAGTGTCAGTAGCGGCACGAACTTTTGTTTTGAAAAGAAAAAAAAATGTTACAAGTTCATTTGTATGAATCTATCTGTCGTGTCGTATGTAAGTTGTAAATTTAAAATGATCCTGACTTTAGCTTGTTCTAACACTAATTTTGTATACGGAGCAACTTCACAATTTTTTTCTCTCTCAAACGTCCCATAATTGTTTACCGTGTTAAATGGAGTGCAGTTTTGTGCCTTTTGCTGCCGTGACATAATTGCTGAAGAGTACACTTTAGCTAAAAAGAAATTCATTGATAATACATATCGTCATGAACTCTCATCATCAGACAAAAAAGCTTTGTAACTACGTGAACGATAATAATGCGCAGTTATAAAAAAAAAACACAAAAGCGCACAGCATCAGACTATTTTTGGGTAATTGCTGTTAAATTTACAACTCCAATAAATACTGTCATGTTACTACATCGAGTTACTACAAGTTGGTTGTAAGCATATGCATATAAATGTTAAAATTAAAAATACACGCGTTTTTTTTTGTTTGAAAAGGGAAGGAACTCACGTAATACATCATCATTTTCAATGTAAATGGGAACTTCTTATCAAAAGATAAGGTTAACCACATTTACAACAAAAGAAAATGACAAAAGACAAGAGAGCGTAAAAGGATAGGCTGGATGCGAATGTTGGTTTTGTTTGTGACAAGCCAGATCAAAATCGTTGATAAAATATAATCTGAACTAAAATCGTTGAACTTAAAAAAATATGTATGCTTTGTTTTTTCTTGTCAAAAAATTTACATGAACAACAGCAGCGGTATCTTTAAACAAAATTAAGCTTGTTTTTTTTTGTATCTATATATGTATCTGTTTCAAAAAAAATCTTTTGATACTGAGCAATTGACAAATGACCTTAAGACAATTTTTTTTTATGTTAAATAACAAAATAATGTCTAGAGTTGAGTGTTGAAATCTGGTTGATTTGAGGTTATAAAAATCGTGCTTCTGTGATTCGAGGTTCACGTTTACTTTACATCCTGTCGCTAAATACATACTTTTTAGAATAAACTCAAATGATCCATCAAGGCACTTTTTACATAAATGACAGCAAAGACATGATTATAATAATTGTTTCGTTTTCTTAAATTTCATGTTTCGTGTAAGAAAAACAATTATGTTTGTCAAGAAGGTGTTATTTTTCAGCTGTTGACTTTTTGAAATTCGAAAATCAATAAGTATTTATGTTGACTCTTGAGCGAGTAATTAATTTTCCAACTAATTTCTTTTTTGTTTTTTTTTCACGATTTCTGTCATTTTACTACTTAAATTCAATGCCGAGATCGTAAAGTTGATGAATAGATGCATGTATAGGTAGGTTTCACCCTGAAACTGTGTCAAAGAGGTGGGCTGATATAATTTACAATTAAAAATATCCATTTAATATTATACACGTGAGAGGTGTTATTACAAAACTATTTTTTAATTGCGAGACAATTTGCAAATTTCATTGAACCATATAGTTATAGTGTCAAATAAATTTTGTTTGGAGAATGTATTTTCTGTGTAGCAGCAGCAGCGCTCTGCATAAATGAAGCACACACAGGGAAAGGGAAATAATATGTATATTCCAATGTGCATATTATATGCACGTAGGTATGTCCAGTAAAGTGAGAAGAAAAAACAAAAAATTGATACAGATGATTTATGTAATAATTTTTAAGCTGATGAGATGATATTTGATACATGAATGAGGATTGCGCGAGTTCAATGAAAATTATGTGATGTGAAGGGAGTATATAAGGGCGTTGTTCTTTTTATTCTCAATTTTTTTTACTTTGTTCATATGAATCTATATGGATTTATAATAATATGAGTTTGCACACTTTTGCAGTTCAATGCTCATGCTCGCACTGCTCAATACATGATAAATGATTTTTAAAAAAAGAAGGAAAAGAATTTGAAATTCATAACATTAAAGTTTAATGCTTTATGAATAGTTTGGAGTACACTTGTGTAATTAATTAAAGTTGGGAACACCAACAACGTTATATTTTATCAAATTCAGAGCTCTTTTTGTATGAAATTGGAATGGCCCATATTGAAAGTATGATTAGTAGTGATTATAAGGCACCTACATAATAAATGGAAGAAAAAACCGTGTGCCAGAGAGACGAATGATGATGATGATATTGAGAAGGATTTCATTCTTTTGGGTGATGACGTCTTTCTGAGAGAAAAAAAGAAGTTGCAAACTAATTTCTTTGCAGACAGACATGTGTTGTGTGGATGGTCATCAATCATTTTTGAACGTGCTTGTCCACAATAATTCAAAACTATAAATTCATGTCATTAAATGTTCATTGTATCATTTTGTAAACGGAAACCATTTTTATGCAAATAATGGGTAGTTTTTGATAACAAATTACAGTTATTTTTTAGGAATTTTAATGATGAGCTGTGCTAATAAAAAGTAAATATTACACAAAATATGTCATCAGCTATTTTTTACAAGGATTGCCTACATATTAGATTACTTTTTAGAAGAATCACTGAATGTCATCATGATGGCATGTAAATCATAAATATTTTAACAAGGGTGCATGTGCCTCAAGAATTTTAAGTACATTTAACAACTTTTTAATTATGATTGTATTGTTATTACTTTTTGGTAGTAAATTACTATTTGGTATACACAACAAAACATATAGTTATATAATCGCAATGATAATCATGTCAAGTGGAGGAGGTAATTATCGTAAAAATGACAAAATATTATGAACGTAAACAACCCAAATTTGTTGTAAAAAAAATTGAGAAATTATCTGGCCATATTTTAATCAGCTTTATTGTAAACATGAACATTTTTGTAATTCTTGTTGATGGTTTCAAATTGGTCATTATATACTTTGTAATTTAAATGCTGTTCACGGAGCGATCATTCCAATCAAAAAAAGAAGAAAAATGACTGTTCTTGAGACATTCTGGCAATAATTGAGTATAATGAATACGTTGGAATTAAATACATATCTGTATGTGTGCACGTGCATCTAAATTGGGTTCCGTGAGGGGCAACCCGCTATAGAAATATGACAAGGTATTACTTGAGTGCAGTAAGTTTTGTGCAGACGAATCGATGACATTACCGACTGTGATTAAGTGATTAATATTGTGGCAATTTCCTTGTATATCAATTTGATTTATTTTAACGCTACTCTTAATTATTTTCATCCAGTAATGGTTTTTCACCAATATAGATGATGATAGAGCTATAATACTGGCCTTTGTATATCCTACCCTCAAGATTTCATTGTGCATCGCAGCCACAAGAATTAGAATGGATCGTTAAGACAGTTCCAGTAAAAACCTTTCCCTTTGCTTCGATTGCAAATCAAAGTTTTCATATTTCAATTCCGATCTGAAAGAGTCATTTTTATAACTTGAACCCTACACAATTCCTTTAAAATAAATTATGCACAAGCTACGTGTACATATTTTACATTGAGCAGAGAAGAAATTCACGCATTTCTACTACATTTCTTCTTATGTATGTTTGTCTATTTATATTCTTATTTAAAAAAAAACTAGAGTATCATTGCCGTTGCATTGATTAATTTGGAGGGATAAATTCAGCAGGAGTTTTCTTTTCGATTTGATGCAAGATTACATTTTTTTGCTGAGCAATGATTGCTGATTAAAATAAGACTCATCGTACCAATAAACGAGCTGATGAAAGTGGAAGCTGCTGTTGTAGTCAGATTACAATTAGTTTTGTACTTTGAATTTCTAGTCAACGAGAACAAGAACACCTATAAGATCTTGTTAAGTTTAGCCATGCTTTTCACACCTCTCATCTCGTTACTACAAGTATTGCAAAATTGATATCTGGCTTCATGTATTTCAAAACGGCGAGTATTGCAGTAGAAGATTGTGTTTACTAAACATTAAAATACAAAGTTGCGACAATGAATGGTGTTAATCATAATATTGATTTATAGTACATCTCTCTCTGGGTGTTAATATCGTCATACTAAATTAATTATATTTTGAAAAATGCATACCCGAAAGTCTAGAATTTCCTTTTCAGCCGTACTGCCTACTCTTCTTCTTTGCATTATTAGTTCACAAAATGTGCACTGTAATGGCGATGAAATGAAAGCTGAAATGAGGGTCACGAAAATGCACTTCTCACTCCCGATTTTCTTTTTCATAAAACCACGCCCCACAGAGGGTTGATGATTCTCAATGAATTCACCAGTTCATGATGATGATTGATTCAAATGATTGATGCGTGTGATGATAAGAATATTGATTTCAATTCATTGATATTCATATTTTAAATGTGAGATGATTTGATAATTTGAAACGCTTTTTGTCCATTTTTTTCTATATTGAAAATTGCAAAAAAAAACCTTTTGATTTTTGAACCAACTCGTACGGAAGAGAGACTGAGATAGATGATGGGATGACATGAATATAATATGCAATGCAACGTGTTTTGAGATGAATGAACAAAAATAATTTATAGCTTTATTGCTACATAAGTTTTAGCTGGCAATATTTAATTCAGTCAAAATATTATTATGGATCAAGAAATAAAGTATTGAAACTGGGAGCATGATAATGACAAAATTATATTACTTGTGTTGCTCTGAAGGGGAAATGCGTTTAATTGTGCTGTTACTTGTCATCAAACCTGTAGCATAAAATATAAATATAAACAAATATAGTGAGTGAATGATGCTATAGGCCTCGAGAAAGTCAAAATTATCATTATTTTTAGACAAGCTTATATAAATTTTATTGTTTTGAATTTTTTATTATCAGCCTTTTAATGAGATCGATGACTTGTGCGTTATTGATTTTTATTGAGTTTTCACTCTTTGATACGTTTGCATTCTTATTTTTCATTTAATTTAATGAGTTAAACATTTATTTAATGATAATGAAATGACAACTGTCTGCAACTTTACTAGTAGTAGTGCAAGGCTTTTAAAATACTACCTACATTGTTTGACGTGACATGCTGATAATAGTATCTTGTTTGCTCATACACTTATCTTAACGCAACCTCTATTATGATATGATCACACAGTAAAAACAAACAATCAAAATATATGGCAAAAATGCAGTAAAGTCCTTGAAAGCCCAAAATGTAATTACAACTGACTTAGCAATATCAACAAACGTCTCAAAAGATAATTTCATGTGTGCATCTACTTAAAAGTATGTGGTTTTTAAAGTACTACTAAAACAAGATGATATTTAGACTATATACTGATATGGAATGGGATGTGTGAAATACCTACCATATATTGATATTATTTGCCAACTTGTGAACCAATTAAGCTCAAATGAACATTTTTTTTATGGTTAATTGACTTTTTTTTTAGATTTTCATTGTTTGCAACGAACGACGATGAGTAGTACTACTATAGCTGAATTTGTTTTTCCACTTGTCTACCAATGAGATGAGCTAATGGAGGACTTGACTTGGTTCCTTTTTTGTAATGGCTAGTAAAAACTTTGCCATTAAACTTTCTACTTTAAGGGCAACCTAATAAGTGCATTTTAATATCATTGAGCAAGTTAAGCTGACCAATAATAAGAAAGTCAAACAAATCGATGATGACCAAAAAATTTATATATAAAAAAAATGTAATGCTGTCATTTATCATAACAAGCTCAAATTCAATTCACAGCAGCAGCCAGCAGCCGCATTTCATGGGCGCGTGATACTTGCATTGCATTATTCTCATGTATTTTCATATATAGCCATAGTGTCATCATTGTTACAAGAATTAAGTAGGTAGATGCACAGCAAAATGCTCATTTTTCATGGTTTAAAAAAAAGGTCCAAGGAACTCTTTAAAATGAGCAATGGAAAACACAACAAAGCAATTTGTTCGTCACCCGTGCGTTAAACGCACTTCTCCAAAACGGTAAATCATCACCTGATTAGCAATGATTATTTTTGTCCCCACTTCATTATTGTTAAAATATGTACATATACCTATTTATATACATTATATACCTATGCCATCTAATAAAATAGCAAAATGGTTATTATTGGGAGAGGTCTACTTGCCATCTTCTTTTTTTTTGCAAAAAAAAAACTTGTCCCATTCATTTCTTTTTATACTTCATGGTTAAACTATTGCCATGTTGTGAGTTATGATTATGATTGTATCAACAACTTCAAAAAAAAGTCAAGTGTGTTGTGTGTTATTCCACTAAAGCCAGAGATTTGTTTATCCACCGTCAATAATAGAGTGAGTAGACTTTAAAAGGAAACTTGAACTGTAATAATAATCATAATCACAGACGAGGATGATGATGATGATGATGATGGTGATAATGCGCTCTAACACTTTTAACCACCTTAACACCAAAATGCATGCAAATAGGCAAAAAATTCAAAGTGCATTCATTCATGCACATCATAGGATAAATATTTAAAATGAAGGGTCATAAATCAGGGCTATTTTTTTATTTTCATAAACTGGTTGAGACAAAGACAAGTGTATGTACATAGTATATTGACATATTATGTAAGTACATATTTTTTTGGTACAGTGCGGCCCGCGTACATACAGTCTACATGTTTTTACTATAATAATTTTGCTTATATTTCTCGTGAGGATTTTTAAGTGTATGTATATATCGCCCTTTTTTAACAATAAGTGTGTGGACAATTATTGGGATTTTCAATTGCGGTAATTGTTAAATTTTTCATAACTAATTGCTCATCTTGTTTGTTGGACAATTGAATGGAGAATAACAACAACAACATAACATTTCACTCTTCTTGAATTCGTAATTATTACTTCAGCAGCAACGAAACGATCATCTTCACTGGTTAAGGAACGCCGCAAGATAGATAGATATGGAGAGAAAAAAAAAAAGATTAGTCAAGCTTGTTAAACAAAGCACAAGAATCCATTGGTCATGTCATGCCCATGCCATACGAAGGCACTTTGAATTGTTAAGTACATACTTATCTCTCTATGATTGTTTATACATAAAGCGCTATTAAGCAAGCAACCTGTTTTGCTAAAAAAGCATGATTAACGAATGTGAACGTCAAATACCTAGTCACATGAAATTAATGAGTGGTGAATGTAATGAAGTGTTTAATCCTTGATTGTTGTCGTTTGTGCTTGCGTTGCTGTGTGAGTGTGGGTCTCTCCATATACACAAAAAAAATCTTCTGACATAAACATAACATCTTATATATGCCTACATAGAACAACATAAACATTAAGCAAGCATCATTGTCATCCTTCCCTTCTGATTTGATCCAATCGTGACTTCCAATCAACTTTGTTCTGTCATGTAAACATTTCAGTTTTTAATGTCACCTCGGCTTTTACTACACTCTAATCTTGCGTAATAATGGTCACCCTAACCAAAAATTTGAATTCGCCGACGAAAGAAAAACTACTTGAAACTCTACAATATAATATGCAATGATGATGATGATGAGGAGAGCGACACCCTTCTAATATAAACCATGTTTTGAGACTAAACTTTTTCCATTGACATTTTTTGCAATTAGTATAGTAAGTAGTATAGGACATACTTGATAAGCTCTCATGGAATAATATAAGTGCTCTAAGCTTCATCGTTTAATGAAGGCGAGTAGGAAAAATGGAGGTGTATCTGTGGAATGCTCAAACAATTTGTTATCATACAAAAAAAATCATACATAAGTCATAAGTTTTACAGCACAATTGCCTAAGCGAATAAAAACACTCCCAAGCAAATCTATTAAAAAGCTATCACTTTACTACTTCCACCATATAGAACATCCTATGCGCATTGCCTATGCTGCATTACAATCTGACTGAATTAAAGTTTTTAGATCAAGGTTATCATCATCCATAAGACATATATGTTTGTGTACTTCCAAATAATGCGAGCGTCAACTCAAGACAAGACCTTAATTACATTAAAATAGCTTTGAGGAACTTGACAATTCAGCGAGCAAACAAGTACCAGTACAGTGCATTATGCTTTTATTATTATCATTATTGTTATTATTGATACACCAGCATAATAATAATGAGTGTGCGCACTTGCTTTCAAAAAAAAATTAAATATCAATTTTGTTAATCGGGGAAGGAGAAACCCTATCTCAAAAAAATGAACTAGCCTTGTCAATTTAGAAGTTTTTTTTTGTACCAGCATAACATAAGTACCATCACCACCAGCAATTTTTGCCAGCATCATTAAAGCAGAGAATTAGATAGAGAAGGGTCGCCTAAATATAATATATCACGTCAACTGTGGTATTTTCAGGTGAATGCTTGTTACATGCAGCTAAGCTGATCCTGAGGTAATTATCGAATTATTTATCGGGTCCAAAAATTATAGCAAAAGAAAAGGCTACATTATTATTATCATTATTATTATTCTTGAACACGCATTATTACAACAATACAATGTGCAGTACACAGGTATGCATTTTTTTACATGCTCAATATATTCAAATATAATTATGCAGACTTGACACATGTGTCTATGTGCTTAAGTTGAGCAATAAAAAAGTATAATGAGCGAGTAAAGTTTTTTTTTCGTGGTCATTCAAATTCAAGTCAATATTGCATTCTACGAAAGAAATGAATGACAGAATGTGCACATTGTAAAAATGGACCTATAGAGAGATCTATTGCATACAATTACACTTCTTTTTCTGGACATCATCGTTCATCTTACATTTGAGATGAGATAATGCAATTGCATTGTTGGATTGGCATAATAAGCTCAATATAAAATGCAAAAGGCATGTAATTTTATGATGGATGACTTTTTGAAAATGATGCAGCTAATTTGGGGATGTGGTCATGTGGTGGTGGTGATTTGAGTTTGATGGGTGCAGGGTTTTCAGATCAGTGACGGTTTTGTGGTCGTCGGATATGCTTAATAAATGTGTTGTACTTTTACCTTACAATATAAATATGTCCTCATCATGTCATGTTCACATCTTGTATTACGTAGGTACATGTTAAAAAAAATATAATAATATGCCTTACGTAACAATATGACTAATAAGGAGTCTGTCGGTTTAGCTAAAAGTTTTCATTGCTCTTTGTATACTGTATAAACTCTTGTTAAAAACCTGACTTGACTACAGTATAATTACCTATACATAAATGCACACAGTGCAAATACGCTACATCTTGACAAATGATCATCAAATTATAACCTCTTTAGCTCAGCAGTGAGTATCAGCAGGGGTCGCGTTCAGAATTAGTCTAAAAAATATATATAAGCTGACTCTGTTTTTATTTAATCACGTCGTAAGTACCTGCATCATCATACAGGTAAATACTTCATAGGCATATAGTAGAGTAGGCAAGTTGAATTATAAAAGTTGCCTTGTCTTTTCTAGTCAAGAAGATGGGAGCTTGCAGTGAACAGAACGACATGATTTATTACGATATTGCGGCTACTATTTTGTTACTTATGCTGATAGCGGATTATATGCTACTAAAACTAGTGTCGAGAGTGAGAGAATTTGAAATACCTAATTTCCTTTTCATTTTTCATTCATTCATAATTCTTATTACTACAGGTGCATGTACACTCATATCCTTGTTGTTGTATTAGTATTAAGTTATGTAGGCTTTTTTGGAATTGTTAGTATTAAGTTATGTAGTGTGTGTATACCTATTACAAAGTACCTAAGTATCTACCTACACGACAGAAGGTAGTGAAGTTGGTTAATTAGGTTGTGAGAGAACTTTGTCGTAAAAAAATGTGCTTTTAGATGATGACAGGTAAATACTATGCACATTTTATATATGCCAATATCTACCCATTTATTTACCACTCTTCTTCTTACATAACTGCCTTGATGATGAGCTTGCTTTGGTATTAAATACAAGAATGGTATTGTTCATACCACGAAATAAAACTTATCAATTAAATTCATGTGAAAAAATGGTGAATGCATAGAAAAATGAATATTAGTAATTGTTATTTTTTATCAATTACGGTAACAGTGTGTGTCTTTTATACCTAGAGATTCAGAAAATAAACTTGCAACAAAAGTTGTGTAGTGCTGCATCGTACTTGTACACATACAACAGTTTATGTTGTGAGCTTTTTTGTAGTAATAATAATAATAAACTAAATAATATATTTACATCCACACAAAAAATATTATTTATTGCTATTGTAGCCGTAACCCTATATCACCAATGTGTAACCATTTACATTGACACAGTTTTCAAAAGTAAATTTATTTCCACCTTATTAGTATATCCCTATATTTGCCATTGAGCACCTTTCAAAATAGCGACAAATAAAAACATCATTATTGTACTTCCAGTTTTCCTCTATTGCGTTATTTTTTTTCTAATAAAATTAATCAAAAAAAGAAGAGCAAAACAATGAATAATGTTTAGGAGAGGGAGAAGTAATATTATAATGCGTGGGATGGGAGTTGACATAATGTACCATTTCAAGTCTATTGACAAATTATTCCAATATTTTCTAAACTTGGGCTTTGATGCTTCTTTATTTTTTGTATACAAAGTTATTTGTTTGACACAAGTTTGTGATGGAATGAGTGATGATGATGATGAGGTCGATGAATTGACAGTTATATAGTATTTGATATTGATAATAAAATTGCCTGAGAAGATCTATTTCCATATTATCATTGTTTGTCGCTCTGCTGATTGTCTTTGACTACATAAATTCGATTACACAACTTTGTGTTTTGCGTAGGCATATAATTGAACAGTTTGAACATAGGCACATCTCTCTTAATAAGGTAAAGACTGATGTTTATTGCTGTATTCATTCAAAAATAAGCCAGAAGCTATAAGAGACCACATGAATGAGTGATGATGATGATGAGGTCGATGAATTGACAGTTATATAGTATTTGATATTGATAATAAAATTGCCTGAGAAGATCTATTTCCATATTATCATTGTTTGTTGCTCTGCTGATTGTCTTTGACTACATAAATTCGATTATACAACGCTGTCTTTTGCGTAGGCATATAATTGAACATTTTGAACATAGGTATGTACATCTCTCTTAATAAGGTAAAGACTGATGTTTATTGCTGTATTCATTCAAAAATAAGCCAGAAGCTATAAGAGACCACAAAATATAAGAATGAAAGTGCATGACATGTGTCGATAACTCAAACATTTTGTTCCAACATCTCTGGTCATTAGGGTTGGTTTTTTTTATATAAAAAGCATTGATCTATGTATATGCTGCCTTAAAATTCGATTTATGATATTGATACTATCAATATGCTGAATCACATTCCTCATTGATCAAGTTGTCACCTTTCGGCAAAAAATTATATCTAATCAAAATACAACCGTACGTATGTATGTACATATAAACGTATGTTTATACGTAATCAAATAAAACAAAAAGAACAATACAAAGGAAACATTTCATTGATCTATATTGTTGTGAGTGTACCTAATATATAAATTTTGTTATTTCGTTTCTTACAATGAATGAACATGGCAGTAGCATGCATGTAGCAGCAACAACATTGTTCAAGCAAAGTCACTATTACATTTTGCCTCGCAGTCTTCTAGAAGAAAAAAAATGATCATTAAAATTTTTACTTGAGTAATTAGCAAGGTCATCATTGCAAGCTGTGTATATGCTCTTCAATACTATCAAGTATGTGTAATATAATTATATCGATGCTAAAAATGTCATTAAAATATTCGTATTGTTATTTTGTATGCGTGCCATGTAGTATTGTAATTTTGAGTGTAAATTTTGCAGTGAGGTGTTATGAATATTTATTATTTATTTATTATTATTATTATCAACATGAGCATCATCATCATCAACAACACATAATTATTTTGGTGTACAAGTAAGTAGCAGAAAGTGGCGTTCTCCCTCCGATTAAATATTATCAACTCATTTGATGCTTGTGGTAATGGGGCAAGTGTGCATAATAAAAATAACAATATACACAGTAGTTGCAAGTCAGTAACAATCGTTGTGTACAACATAACACCTTGTAATAATTGTGTTTTTGAACGTGTCGATTGTTGATTGATGAGTGTTGAAGGCATGTATGCATATATTTTTACCTTTAATTACGCTCAAAATTAGTGTGTACGCATATCTATATAACAAAAGTACATAAGACTGTGAATTAGATCAGATTCTGATAGAAATGCACATTTTTTTGGATTGATGTTAATGTCTCCTGTTGCGTCATGTGCTCTTTTGTCTAAAAAATTTATGTAATTAATGTAAAAAAATTATTATGCATAATATGCAGATTATCGGGCGGGGTCACCTACAGCAGCACCTATTATAATCATTCCAAACAGAAGGTAAAAATTTTAAAAAGGAATGTGTAATTTTTGGGTCACATTGAAAAAAAATTTTTTTTTGTAATTAGCGCAACGCTGGCTCGCATTCAATAAAAAAAATACGTTTGTCATTGTTGTAATCAAATTGTTGTTGTTGTTATTGATTTGATAAATTCGGATGCATTTGTATTATTGTTACCATCCGATTGGTCATTTTGTTATGATCACCGATAACGAAAACAAAAAAGCACAACTGCCCACTCATCTGGCATCACGCATGGCAGTAGCTATTACATACGTTGTTGTTTGTGAAGAGGTCATTCCTTTTTTATCTCGAGATAATATATTTTGTAGCTAATTATTGAAAGCAAACAAAGCTAAGCACTGAGCGACATAAATTATTTATATATTTAAATGTGCACTTCCTCCCAATAATAACTCAACAAGCGAAGCCAACAATGTATAAGTTTGCCAACAAGGCCAAAAAATAAAGTATGTTGACTCCTCTCAGTCATCAGTGGACTCTGAATCTACTCTTTCTCTCTACACACCGGGTAGTACATGACCAAAAACAGAGATAGAAATCTGTATGATAATGTGCTGAGTTTAATCATTTCGGTAGCTGTTTTGGGAACGCCCCAATTAACTCGTTCTTAATTAATGTTTGCTCACGTATGCATTCATTCATATATTATCTTTAATAATAAGTTATGGATGACCACTGCCGAAATGCGATTTCCATTTCTAGAGAAGGTGTTAGAAACAGACCGAATGAATATTATGCGGCAGATATTGGGGCAATAATAAAAAGGTATGGCATGTAGATTAGGTATGCATGTTTTCATATATGTGCGATGTATATAATCTCTGGTGCGCCTGGCATATGCGTTTGTTGATTAGTTGTTATTTTGGCAGTGAACATGACATAATCGTTGATTGTAAACAATAATATGTCGGTAGCTGACCGTAACAATGAAATCGGTGGGGGTCAAAAACTTTGAACATTGATTGGAAACTAATTTTGCCAATTGAAAAGCTCGTTTATAGCTTTTAGGCTTGTGCATGTCATGTGCGTGTACGTGTAAATGGAAAGCATTCTGAAAAAATAAACGGTTAAAAAAAATGCATACCTTACGCCAGCTAAACAAGTAGCCTCGTTACCAATTTAGTGATTTTTTTTTCTCTGGTTTTTTTTTCACTGTCTCAATCTAAAATCAGAAAATATTTCACTTGAAAAAAAAAATGACAATGCCAACCCTACCGGTGCAACGTTCAACTTATCTATTAATGGTAGTCATTTTGATAAGGGGACTGATAGGGGTACCCAAAAAATTGTCAAGGTTGTTATCAAATAAAATGCGCAATTGCAACTAATTGGCAATACCATAAATCGTAATTGCATTCAAATAGACATTAACTTTAGTGCCAAAAAATGCGGCGGCAGCATCAGCGGCATCAAACGGTGACGGTGACAGCAGTAGTGGTCGTCAGTGAAGTAGTTTTTGGCAGATAACCACCGACGCCGCACCGCTTTCGTGGTAATGAAAAACAACGATGAATCTAATTAGTAATTATATATGTGCAGATTCACATCAAAAGTCATGATCAAATGATTTAATTGTGTGGCAATATGTCCCACCTTGACTTTATAATATCATTTCGCGACAATGCCTTTCTTAAAACAAACAAATATGATTATTAAATATGGAATTTCAAAATAAATATCACATGCTCGCACACTCAAAAAAACGTACATTTTGAACTGGTTTGGCCAGTAGCAAGTGAAATTAACCGATAGTGTACACTACTATAACATTTTTGTTACTGCAACTGAACTGACATTAGGCACTGGCAGAGAAGAGAACAGGTGCTCTCGTCAGTCTGGTGGTGGTATATGAGCTTTGAGTATCATCATGGTCGTCAACATGGATAATTTTTGACAGTTATTTCGAAAATAACGAATCGAGTTACATGATTCTTTGTGTGTGTTTTGTTGCGTTTTCAACAGGCTGAGTGTGTGATATATCATCATATCATATTTTGTTTTCAAAATACTATATTTAGGCATATATACGTATAATATCACAATGTCACATTTGCATAATCACGTCACGATACCGTACAGAGTCATGTGTCGGCAATTATTAGCATAAAAATAGTGTTTAAATGATCTAAAAAATGCCCCATGTGATGACGAGTGTGACAGGTTGACTTGTTCATGTAGATTTCAAAAACTTGTACAAGAGCAGTAGTTACATGAACTTTATTGAACAATGTCATTAGTCATTAACACCTGGCAAAGTACCCAATAAATTGTCATTTTTACGAGACCTCTTGATTGATGACGTCAACAAGATATTAGAAAATGTAGTTGTTGCTAGTTTGCTTTTTGTTGTGTTTTTTTAGCTGGCTGATGTGCTCGTGATTTTCAATTTTACATACAAAGTTTTTTTGGCGTAATTTTGTATTTGGTAGTTTTTGTTAGTAGTCTATTTGCTTTAAAATGTCAAGATTAAATCTAGAAGACATTGGCCAAGCTTTTTTAAATGTCATTCCTAAATTTCATAACCCTTTCACCTTTGAGCAATATGTTACTGTCAAACTGATGTTTACTTAATTGGAACGAAAAATATTGTTGGTTTTTTTTTCTTTTGATTATTAATTTGATTTGACTGGGGTAACCTGAAACTTTTAATTCAACAGAATTCCATGCCAGTTTCGTATGTACATCCTTTTTGGGAGGATCCGCAAGAGGTATATTTATGATGTAATGTAACAAATTATAATAAGACCGCATATAATTAATAATTAATAATTAATTGGTAAAATGATGTGTTAAAAGGTTGAACGAAATAATTTATGCTGCAGCAAAGGTGGTGAAGCTGAAGCGAATAAACCAGAAACACACGGTACCTATGCATGTACTGATATATACTGCGGTTTTTCAAACAATCACATCTCTCTCTCTCTCATTGATGAAAACTACTGCAAATCAAAAAAAACTAGTAACCGAAATGATATGATAATTTAATGCACTTTTCAACACGTAGTAAAGTCGTAAAATCATGAAATAAGCAGAAATAAGAGATGAGATGATGATAGCCACTTTGGTCCAGATGGTAGTTAGTAGATGATGAAACAACTATATACTTGACAAGACAAGATCAAGGTGTTAAATTGACGTACAAGTAAAAAATTGTGTTACACGTCCATAAATTTACTACATATATTTTGCAGTTATGCTATAATAATAACCTCCCCTTTTCATGTAGAAATTTCTTGGTAATGGAGTCGGTGACGTGAAGGAGACAAAACAGCACCAGTCCAATTTGTGATGACAAGTTGGACACATCGGTGTCAAGTGAGTGAGTGTGTTGAGGTGTCGCTGTTTCAAAAAATGTCGAGTTTGTACTTGTATGGAAATTGAAGGTGGCATACAAAAAAAAAGTAGCAAAAAAATTGTTACCAAGAAACAGTAATTGCTGTTGTTGTTGTTGTTGGTATTTTGAAGGATATTTTTCTCATTTGAAAATTACACAGAATTTTATTTGGTTGAAAAATAATTACAATACGTGTACGTTGAGTATATACCTATGACATTAATTTATTTTATAGTTAAATAAGATCATTAAGTAAATAAGAAACGTGATTATTTTCAAAGTGCATATGTGTTTAAGCGAAATTATGACAATGTATTGTGTTTTAATGACGCCAATGGAGAATGGAGATGAGTGCTCGCGCACAGTTTGAAACAGCACGAGCAAAAGAAATGACACACCGGATGATCTTTAATTATGAAATATAGGTATATAATGATGATGATGAGCAGAGTACTAATTTTTTTCTATATAAAATTTGTAATTTATTTAAAAAGAAAATTGTGGTACTTTTTTGGAAAATTTTGTTGGTTTTGTGTGCTAGCTCATTTCATTTTCATGTAGCGTTAAAGGTCAGCGATTAAATGAAAATCACGAATTAAAAAAATGTCTGTATATATACCTTATTTTTTGGCACGGTTTTATAATTCGTAAATGTATAGTTAATTTACATTAATTTGCTTGTAATATGATCATCACGCCATAAATTAGATGGAAGTTTTCATCTCAAAATAAAATAACGTTGATGAGATGACATATACTCGGACAGCTGGAAACGGGGTAACTTGCGAACGTTAGATTTCAACTTGGCACATCATTAGAACACGTGTGCATTCACACTTGTGGAACATTTTATATTTTTGGGCTCCGATCAAATTTGATTCATAATAATATAGTAATATACAACGCGGTCATCTGCACTTTTTCACCTGTTGTTGCACCTTGTAACAAGAACAGGTAAAAACAGGTTAATTTTATTCTTCATTAGACATGCGGAGTGAAATGAAAGGGAGGACACGGGAATGCAAAGTATAGAAGCGAAGAAATACTGAGGTCGTAAATCCTTAACTTTTTGAATTGATTAGACATAATTTTAGCAATACTTACTACGTGATCTGATAATCTGATAAGGGATCACATCACACATTCACAATCACAAATCTTTTTTTTTTTTATAAAAGTAGGTGATTAAATTTACTGATGAATGAGTGGTGTGTGGGATGGATGGGCTTTTTTAGAGACATTTGGGGGGTTCATCGTTCCTAATGTTTTTTAATATTTTATCCAGACCAACACACATTTGCACTTGTCTTGAAAGAAAATTCTTATTTTTATAAACAAAATGTTATGTTTTTTTTATCAGAATGCAATCAATGAAGAGTACTGGTTCTGATTGTGAGTAGCGGCTCCTTTTTTTCTTTATGAAATCCATAATTCAGTGAAGCTGTCAAAGGAAATGTGAAAAATAAATCATTATTTTTGCAAATTACAATTGCTTTACAATACGTTTTTTAAGTAAGAATCCTGTTTGGGTGCTACTGGCTTGGAAAATAGAGCATTTTATATATACCTAAATATACTGGCATAAATGTACCCCTTTCATTCATAAATAATGATTTTTCTTTAAAATGATTGAAAGACTCTCTATGTATAAAATATATGTAATTGGTAAAATGCATTATAGTTTGCGGGGGATGAGTATAAAGCATTGATCTCTCAGAATTACCTGTTATTATTGTTTAATTCACTTGTTTTCAGGGTTAAACTGACCGTATGATGAGAGACATGATTACACGTTACATCATCACATCACCATTTTTTTAAATGAGGAGCCTATTTATTATCTCACACATTTTACTAGATCCATATTTGGAACCAATTAGTG
>JAHZNC010002476.1:0-13684 GCA_027744095.1 Zhuqinia jingwanae | reverse complement strand
GTTTTATGATAATAGTGAACTTTATAAATTGGCTACTTGTGTAATCTCGAAAGCCTTTTTATCAACAAGCGTCAAAGCCAAAACGGCAATTTGATTAAGCCACCACTAAAAGTCGTTAATTGAAAATAAAGTACACACCTCTTTCAGAATAAATTGGGTAGCTTGTTCGAAAACAAATATAAAATTTAATTACTTCTTGACATGCAAATCCAACTGTTGTTCCAAGAAAACACTCCTAACTGACGTTGTATGTATGGCATAAACTTTTGTACTTACACTTCCCATAATAATCCCACTATACACCTTTCTTTTCCTATTTTATTTTTACTTCCTTACTGCAATCAAATTGATAATGACAGTGACACCTGATGCTGATTAGGATCTTTTAACCAAGAGTGAGGAGAAAAAACGGATAAAACTGGTATATAAAGTATGTTTCCACGACCTAATAACCTAAATATTTTTTGTACGCTCAGTCCAACGAACCTTCAGACATTTTTTTCCTTCAAAACGAAACTTAACGCATATACCAAGAAAGAAAAAACCTCGATATTATGTTGAACTTTGCTATGTATGATATTTGATGTTGGATGTAATTTCATCATTACAAACTTTTTTTTGTTTTCTCCTTACTTTCACCACTTCCAACTTCCACTTTCCTTAATACCAAAAATAATGGAGGTCCCGAATGACGCAATAAGGAATGCAGTAATGTTTTGTATTGGTAGGAATATATCTTACTAAACCTGCTTCTTAACATACTTATCTACATATGTGTACGTAACATGTAATAAACTTTCACTTATGACTCCGGCTTTTCTCTTCTCATGTTATGTATTGTTTGCACCACATCATCAAAACTCCACAAGAACTAAAGGAAATGGATGGTGTTTTGTACTTATTTGGTATTTTTCATGCATTCCAAACATTCCGTCATTATTATTTCGCTATGTTTCCTTTGACTTGCGGTGCTGTTTATACCTAATAGTAAAGATGGTAAATTGCGAGATGATGATGATGGTCCATTATGGTAAGTACACTTTAGTGCGTTCGTGTACCATAACCAATAACATTTTTTATCGGTTTAGTTCTATAGACTAGCTTTCTGCGTTTTTTTTTCGTAATCGAGTAATCGCAAACAAATAGCGTGTAGTAAAGTGATGTTCTACAACTTCTACATACTTACGTAGGTAATCCCAAAGACAAATATTACTAGTAACATAATCATAAACATAACTGCTACAATGGCTATGATTGCTATATCAACCATAACATATGCATCATGGCATATTGTACTTTCAAGTCAATCACTTGCCCTCGAAGAGCTACTTACATACATACATGAGCATGCACATATAGTACCTATATATTCATTTTGTGAGTCTTGTAACGATAAAGAAATTCAAAGAAAGTAGTTTGTAAGTACGTGTATGAGTATGAAACCTGTCCTTCAGCCAATGGTGTTTAGCAACTGGTATGTCTATGTCTAGACATTTTCAAGTGATGATATCCTTATTTCTTGTTATTTCACGTGTGACAAAAATAATATTATTGCACCTCGTCAACCATTTCATTATTATTTTATTATTCATATCCCATATTCATTATAAAGAAGTGAGCCAACACTCGTTCCATTTCCTATCCTGGTTTTCAGCTTCTACGTGAATGAATTATTGATGGGATTTTGAACGCAATGCCAAATCTGCTGAGCTTTATATCTACTCACAATCAGTTACATATTCCAGAAATGTATGCTAATGACATGTATGATTAAAGTTTTACTTACTCTAATGATGCAGCATTATATATTTGCATTATGCAAAATTTATAGGTATGCTATCTTCCACGACCATGAACAAGTGTACTATATAAATATTTCGTTATTTTGATTTTTTCAATTTAGTTCTTTAAGAGTCGATGACTTTTCTGGACATTTTTATCTGGCATTGGCTCAGGATAAGCATTTTCGCTGCCATTTCATTTGACCGTCGTATCTTGAAAAACACATTCCTATCGAGTTGTGGTATGTACATAAGAATTTGAATTTGACAATAATATAGGAAAACTAACTAGCTTAGGAGGAAAGTTTACAAAGCATGAAATTATTCACTAAGCCTTTTCAGAATTATTCACGACGATAGATAAGCAAAATTACACATGTTAAATTATTTTATACATATCCAACCTACCGAGATATATTGTGTTCCAACAGTACAATTCCCACTAGCCTAAGCCCATCATTTTCGCCCCACACGCAATAGTCAGAATTCAAAAGGGTTTTTCGTACAGTGTTTCCCTGATTTTTGGTTTTTCAAAAATGCTATATGGCGACGCCCATACAAATGAAGGTGACGGCTGTAAGCATTAATACCTGTAATGGATTTGATTCATGTAAATGTGAAAGGAAGAAAGTTAAATTAGCTCAATTATCTAATGTGACCTATCTGCATGCATGCAGTATTTTCTGAAATGAAAGTCGAAAATTGTACGAGACAGGCAAAATTAAAAGGAGAACGAAAGTATTGTTTGGCAACATTTTGAAGGACATCCTAGGAACAATATTCACGATGAGAATTCGCCAAGAGTTTTCATACCCAAACCCGTCATTGTGTTATCGTCTCAAATTATCTTTCATTCATAAAACAAAAGTAAAACCATAGGCATTGCCATGTCTATTATGCTAAAACAGAAGCATATGTGAAAACTACTGTAGTTGTGAAAGTCTAATCTCACCTACTATACAGCGTAGAGACAGCGGAACATAACAGAAACAAAACATTTTTGTTGCAATTTTGATCTTTTCTGCAATATAATATTCCCCCCTTGTTTGATGTGATCTTGTAACTGAACTTACCTATGCGAATTTCCGTCAGCTCATGTGTGCTAAATGAAAGGGAATTCTGTTGTTGCCTGTTGCTATACTGTCTTTAGTTGCAGTTGAAGCGAAACATCCAGCGTGTCGTTTTTAAATTTGTCCCTTTAAAACAAACTACATGAATATTGAAATGAAACATACAAATACCTAATATAAAACAAAAGGGATTTGAATAATATTTTTTTCTACAGCAGCGCTACTACTTTTCATTGCACTACATCCAAATATCAAATTTTACGTTTATCTTCAAATGTAAGTCATTTCGTAAGAAAGATTTAAATGTTCCCTGGCAAAATATTGTTACTTTCTGTTATACTTTTATTCTGGCGCTGATTTTTAAAAAATGTTACTTTTCTATTTATTGTTAAATTTCAGTTTTTCTGAAAAATACTTTACTATCAATTTTGTCACTTCGTAAGTAGTGTAAACTTCGTAAAAAGTTGCTAAAAAGTTTGTTTCGTTTTCATTTTCATGTCAGTTTTGGAAATGTGTAAGTGGTCATTAAGCCCAAGTCAGAACCTTTCGAAATCTAAATGCAATCACATTTGTATTCCTAGTTTCTGAGAAACCAAATCAAGTAAAATATGATGTATAAATACATCACGTGCATGAAGTAA
This sequence comes from Zhuqinia jingwanae, assembly GCA_027744095.1. Lineage (NCBI taxonomy): Eukaryota > Metazoa > Arthropoda > Collembola > Entomobryomorpha > Paronellidae > Zhuqinia > Zhuqinia jingwanae. The sequence continues at coordinate 10,192 of JAHZNC010002476.1, read as the reverse complement.
CTAGTTAAATCATATGAGACTAACAATAAAAACTAAGAAGTGTATGCCATTAGCTACTAATGACAAGTAGACCTACACAGCTTGACATTTTATAAAAATGTTACCTACTATACAATGGATAATGGAGACCCAAATTCTGGCAAATTTCAAGTTTCTTTTCAGAACTACTAGCGTTTTGAGATAAACGTAAAGGTAAGTGCTGTTATAAGATGACAAAAAATATAGCGTCCCAGAGCAAATATTCACAATCTCTCTTATTTTATATTGTGGAAGTAAAATATTAACCACTCCGGGATTCCTGGAAGCAAGGGAAAACACTGATGTAACTTATAAAAAATGAATGAGATTAGGTAAGTAACTGTCCTTCTTCAGAGTTTACAATATTTTTCTCGGATCCTTGAAAAAACATGCCCTTCATCGGATGTTTCCTGTTCCTACAAAACTACTGAAGACGTGTGCAATTGAACTTATTTACGTCAGCTTCCATCCTTTTGTTCACCTACAAAGATTTAGGATCTACAGAAAGACCTACAAAACAGCTTTCACATAACGACATGACATTTTACTATTTGCAGTTGTTCCAATAACATTGCACGACACGATATGTACAAATACCGAAATACATATATAATTTCATGGCTTTCTTGTGTTGCTTTTACCGTACCATGCTATCTCTGTCAAAACATCTAAAATTCAGTGTCACTCTTTGTGATAGTGATGACAATAAAACATCGCGTTTTTTTGTGTCATCACCACCATTAATCTAGAATGCTGAAAGTTTTCCCATAATAACGGTATATCAATAAATATAATACAATATCCAACATCCGATCGTCTTGCTTTGCCCTTAAAATCATTACCTAGACGATTTTCCAAGCTAATAAGTATGGCAAGATTTACTGATTTAAGTGTAAATCGTACGAATTATGAAATTTTCCCTTTATCGATTCTTCCTTTACAGTGAAAAGTTTCCTAAAATGTTTATTTACGTACTTGTACGTTTCAATTGTGTTCATTGCCTCCTCAATGCATTAAACTGGAAGGATTGAGCAAAGCATACGAAGACATCTCAATAAAGGATGCTTTGATTTTCTGATCAAATATCTAATTTTGTCAGTATTTACACTTTAATGAGGTTGGTATGAGCTTTGCTAGTGCAGAGTAAGCTCACAATCAACAGCTTTTCCTTGTAATTTGAGAAATTTTGGCTCAGATTGTTTGTTTCTCTATATACATACTTACATACATTAATTATATATATCTTGAAAAATTTAAGGTACCTACAATGTTTGCACACTGCTTTAAAATAGTAACGCGCTCATAGGTACTTACTTGTGCACCTTATCATGTTGTAAAAACAGAAAATCTAGTGTATAAAATTCATTTAATAATTGCATTTTGGTTTAAGGCAATCTAAAATATCTCATATACTGATGAAATAATGTACTCAAAGGAACAATTTCATGTTTTCTATATTTAACCATTAAAATAAAAATTCTTCCATTTTATGCTATCAAACCAGCAGTAAAAAAATCCATGTAATACTGTTATTTCACCATGCCAAAATAAGACGCTTTCAGTACTTCCAGCTTTGTTTCCTTGGGCTAATGCTCTCTTATATTTTATTCATAAACTTTGCATCGTAAATTTTTTGCCCCTCTTAAATTACCTCCACCTTATCAATTTACATAATGTTTTCAACAAAAATAATGTCGAATTTTAATATCGTCCCTTTATGGCCAAGCCCATTCTGTTCAGGGTGAGATTATTGTAAGTACATATCAAATTGTGATGTAACTTCCCGTCCCGTTACAAAATGAGCAAAATACCCATTACCTACATGCCATTTGGCTGTTGTTTCATTTTCCTAATCATTAGCGCCATTCATTATACTCAAGGCGTAGTCAGAAATATATAATGGTGAATGGGATGGGTAAAAGATAGAATCATCACTACCTAAGTACCTTTTAAATCATCATCATTTTACGAGTATCCTTAAAAGCTAAAATAAAGTTACAATTTGCCGTTATTTGAAGAACAACAAATAGCTACAGCCAAACACGGGACAATATTTTTTGTTTAAGAAATAAAGTAGCTAATTATAGAGACAGCAAGTTAAGAAGAGAATGAAATAAAGAATGACTGCCTATCGTCTGTTATATCGCTCACGAAAGACTTATGATTTCTGTAAGTAGTAAAACGTAGTATACATATGAAGGATTTCTCTTCACTTCACCCTGATGCCCCTTAACAATAAAGAGGTGGATAGGTATGAGGATTTGGTTTTACTGTGTGCACGAAACTTGTTATTTGTACCTATCACTCCCCTGCCAGTGGTATATTCCCTTGTCGTGTATTGTCGAATAACGAAAGATGCTATCATCATCATAGGAAACGTATGGGTTGCTGTGGGTATTGCTTTCCCCAAAATATAATAAGATTTGATGGCACATAATAGCTCATGTTCCTTTACTACAATGTTTTGTTGTTGTTGGTTGTACACAACACAACCCGTTTATTAGGTATTTCGCTCGATGTACTATTTGCGCATCTACGTTTTGGCACCTTTTACTATATTATTATCCAGGGCTGTGGAACAAATGAGGCGATAAAACACGCTTGAATCCACAGCAAAAATTGAACAGCCAGGTAAGTATTTCTATACGTAAAATGTTATGAAATGTTGCGCCGACACAAATATAGAATTTTGGCGAAATGGAATGAAGGAAAGCTCTACACACGCATTCAGGAGCACATTCATGAAAAATGCATTCATGCTGGTTGTGGTAGTTGTGTTGTGAAGCGCTGTAGATACTAGTTTATGATTTGTGGCAGGAGGCGTAGGTAAATGATGACACCCTTGCCTGTATTCGAATTAACTAACTTCCATGCAAATACACACACATACATATTAAGGGATGTAATAACATGGTTCGTGAGTGCTAGATTGCATTGCAGACAACAACCTCGATAACACATGCAATGAAACAACTAAATACACACATAATCCAAATGTATTTATTTATTTATTTAATTTCATTTACAATATTTGAGTAAATACACTTATTATGAACCAAAAGGTTTCAGCTTAAGTATTCTTACGTACTATATATATTTTTCTTTCCTTTTCTAATAAGCTAGGCTGTAAGAAACTTTGTAAAAGTTATCATTAATTATTCAGCATATAATACGTACTCCAGTCAAAAAATGTCAGTTTGCACTATGGCATACATTTCATACGTAATGGGTAGGAATGGCAAGAGAAAATATTTACTGACATTGTTACGAAAACATGCCCCATACATTTTGAATGGTCGTACTCCAGTAAAAAAAAATGTCAGTTTGCACTATGGCATACATTTCATACGTAATGGGTAGGAATGGCAAGAGAAAATATTTACTGACATTGTTACGAAAACATGCCCCATACATTTTAAATGGAGCTCATTTGCCAGCCTTTGCCTTTACTCTTTATTACAATGAATTCTTATAACGGTGTTTGGTACTCCGGTTCTACTTGTTTATTGGCTTCCCCTTCAGTGTTGTGTCACTTGGTATATTTTGCCGAGCATTTTCAAAATTTCAAACAGCCACGAGGAAAAATTACCTCAACAAGAAAGCATAACACTGAAATAAAAAAGCCAAATGAAAGAACTAAATAAACAATATTCAAAATTAAGCTCAATTTATTGGGTTCTCCCTGGTTTTCTGAAGCCGTGTCNTACCTCAACAAGAAAGCATAACACTGAAATAAAAAAGCCAAATGAAAGAACTAAATAAACAATATTCAAAATTAAGCTCAATTTATTGGGTTCTCCCTGGTTTTCTGAAGCCGTGTCTGTCCCGTTCATTTTAATGTTACTTGAGAAATTATTACCATCCTCCTGTTTTGAAGCTAGCAAAATGCTATTTCTGAAATCTTGACGCGATTTATGCTTCAACTGAGCAAAAAATTTGTTTTCCCATTTCTTCTCCAAATTTGCAGATCTCACATCCAGAACATATCGATTCAGACTTTCCAGGAAAATTGTGCCTTTCCTCATTCCCACCACAATGCTTACATCTGTCACAGGTTCTCTCCCCGGTTTCAAACGGTTTAAACTAGGTTGGGAAGGCGAGAACCGGGCAATGGTGGACTCCAACGGCGATTTCCATCCAAAACACGCCGTGTCTCCTTTAACAGCAGCACTTAAGCATTTCCGAGCATCATTGTCAGTCGTACTGGTTTTCCTAATAGCTTTAATTACCGGGTTCTGGGAAGTCCTAAAAATTTCCATTTCCATCCCACCTTTCCCAATACGCCATAAAATAACTGAATATTTTGCATCGTACACCTCCTGCAGTGTATTTGGCATGATTAGTTTTTCCTTTATTGTCAAAAATGCAACTATCTGACATCTACATGTTATTCCAAATGTAGAGAATAGCACAACCCAAAGACACAGCATAATTCTTGCAATTCTTCTTTTTCTTCCAGACTGTTGTAATTTTGCAATTTTTTGTAGAGTAGTTTTTAATAGAAACAGCATCATAAACAGAATGAATATAAAAAATGACGCAATGCGTAAACTATACCATTGCCGTGTGGGATGTCTAGCTTTCACAAAAAACACTAAAGATGAGGGTATCACTTGATGTGTGACAGTTATAAATGGAAACCGTCCCAAAGAAGCTGCTATAGCTGGAGCTAGTTCTCCTCTCCCACTGTCCAGTTCACCCATAATTCCAGTCCAACTCCCATTTCTGAATACCCCATATCCTGGACTGCTGGCATTATCGTACACGTTTGGTGTGCAGTTAGCTCGACGGGCTAGTTCATAAATGAAATAATTTTGTATGCCTTTAACAGGATCACTTTCTCTTACAAAGTAAGGAGGCAAATGATGAAATGGCATGGGTATTGTTCTTCCATTTAAATTATACAGCTTTTTTTGTATTTTCAAGGTAGTCGACTTTAAAAATGAGCCAGTGTACACTTTGGGTTCGAGTAAATAGGTAAATTGAACATCATATGGAGAATGCATGTGAAAAACCATTCCATACTTTCTAGAAATCCTGTCAATTACTAAGTTTTTAATTAAAATCTTTTCAACCAAATCACTGTCTTGGGATATGAAAATAAACTGATCGTAGACTGAATTCGTGTTCTTAACGAGACCTGAGATGAATGTATTGTAAGAAGAGATTTTATCTTCAACTTCTATTATAGTAGTCCAACAGTTGGACTTGTGTTTTCCACCTGTGATCAGGGAGAAAGTGTTGATAAATGTATTTTGCATAACAAAAGGTTCGTTGAAATGTGTTAATTGACGCAACTCAAAATTATTCTTAATATTACTGCCACTATTAGCCACAAAGAAACGTAAAGAACAAAACATTTCAGTGGTTTCCCATTGTGTTAGAATGTCTTGTAGCAATCTAGTTGAAACACTGACAGGAAATGGAATCACTGTATTTGAAAAAGTTTGAAATATTCCTGCTGCTAGCAGCAAAATTAGTGAAAGATTCATATCTTTCCTATACCGCCAAAGACTGCTGCAAGGGTTGTTTATGTCTTGCTTGTCCCATCACTTTTGCTGGTGAAGATTTGGATGTAGGAATGTTTATTCGGAAAGAATAATTACACTTAACAAAAGTCGCTATATAGCCGTTGCGTTGTTAATTTTTTTTTTAAATTATGCTCATTATTTCCATAACGAGCTTAATTATTACAATTATTAAATATGCTCATGGTAACCAGCATAAAAACAAAGCAATGGCTGATGGCTATGACGACTTAGTTTATTCTTAATTCAGTAGTTGTGTCAAACAACGAACGATGAGTTGCTGCCTGCCTACGCAAAATTAAAATATTTTAAGTTTGTGTGAAACCATTGTGCAATCGCAACCGATCAACCCAGAACGTGGTCATAATATGTGAAAATCTTCCATAGTTGCAGTTGCTTGTAATAGAAAACTGATGGGGGAATATATGAAGCACGAGTTCCTACATATTACTCATTTTTGACACTATACATTCACGTAAAGTTCACTCTTTTAGATTCCCATATATTATTTAAAAGTAATTACGTTTATCCGTGCAGCAGTCAAGTTAAAGGTGACTGCTAAATATTGTTCTTTCTTCTATACATTTGCTATATGTTCGCTACTTTGACTTTCCCTTGAAAGCAAAAACCTGAATTAAAGGGATTAGCACGTAGCGAATAATAATTTGATTCAATGCACTGATATTGTTCCAAAGGCAAATAATGACGTTTTTTCTTTTCCGTGCAGAAGAAAAACAAACATGTCAAACTATACACTAAAGGATTTTGCAAATTTCACGACATGCTTTTTTGTTTATCTCGTCAATAAGTTGCAAGTGCAGGGGATATCTTGCTTGCTGTTATATATATAGCTATATTTACTTCGATCTCCGTGTACAATTATATCAATAACATACATGCAATGCAGTTAAAGTATTGGTGAATACAAATCAATAATGTCGTAAATTATTTCACTATTCTAGGTTTTTTACCTTACCTAATTATATAGGGTTGTGTTTTTGAAGCGATAATAAATTTTTAATAGGGTATCCAGCCATTTACACCAGATTTAAGTTATAAGTATATGGAAAATCCAATTAAGGTCAATTCGACCCGACATTTGAAGAGTTGAATTATAGCTAACCATTTTAACGTAGTTAAATATTATATTATATTTTAAATTCCCATAGAATTAATGATGCATTTGGTATTTAACCGCATTCCATTTAAAAGTCCTTTCATAATGACGTAATATTATATCACTCATGACGTTTTTAAATTAAGTGATAAAGATTTAAGAAATTGGTTGATATTGTCTCACAAAATAAACCATAATACGTACGCATGTGTATCAGGCCAGGACAGCATTTAATATTCTAGTTTCAAAAGAAATGTATTTTAGTTCCATTTTAGTAGGTTATTATTCTATGAATGTTTTTAATGAGTATTCACTAACTAAAATTAAGTTGTTGATGTCCCATCTGATATGCTGTTGAAAAAAAAAGATAATATTGAAATATTTGTTTGGTCGGCATGTTGGATTGTTTGGATCGTCTATGATTCACATTTTGATGTTGAAATTAAAGGACAGAATTGGCCTACGAATTTATGTACATGAAATAAGTGTATAATACCTAATTATAATAGATGTCGCAAATTGGAAGCACCAAATTAAAAACGGAAGCAAAACCAATCCTAATAGGCTTTTAGACATTTTAATGACGCACTGACTTATATCATATATTACAAGAAGAATGGCTTGGATTGATACTGTTTTAATGTCACCTTTGAATTTCATGTTTCACCTTCAAACATTAAACTTTTATCATCATTTTTTTCGTTAGAGCATTTTATTATCATCTACAATCAATCCCTATCCTTACGCATTACACATAAATGTAAAATAACTAACTGATGTGATATAGGTATTATTATTATAGCTACATACTTAAAAATGGATCTAGCCTTCCCGCTTCGAAGAACAAGCCTTTCCTCTCTCATTTTGAGGACTTTTAGGCTTACGGAAGTGCCCTACTTATAAGCCCCTTAACGATTTTCACTTTCAGTATATATTTATGCTTGGTAGGTCCATGGGTTATTAGCAAATAACATTCGGATGCATCAAGTCTAGACGGAAGCAGGTCATGAATATAGTCATGAATACGATAATACGCCAATACGTGTACATACAACATACATTTTATGTATAATATATGGTAAAATGAAAATAGACATCGCGAATTTGTTGCTCGCTAGTAATAATCCCTAAAACTATTCAATTAACGATTCTATAGCATTGTATTTATGTACAAAAAGTACATCAAAGCAAATATTTTCATGAGGCATGTGTACAGTGTCTCAACATCTTTACTTCACTGGAGCGTAAAAAATCTATCCGTATGTGTATATATATAGGTAGATGCCATTTCACAGTAGTATCATCATCTCCTCCAGATACATCATTTTAATCATTTATCACATTTACAGTGACAGTGGAAACGTAGGTATGGGTATGGTATGATATGTATGCGAGTATGTATTTCTAACTAACAAAATTTTGCGGTAATGATTTATTAATGCCACGGTTTTAAAGGGAGAAAGGGAAGCAGAGCACAGAAGCACATGCCTATTTTATTTGAGTTGGAATATTTGTCTCTAGGCCATATTTATGATTTTAGAAACCTATTTCATATTTAAAGCATTTTATAACCATAGTCATTAAGCACGTTTTTCGTATTTTAAAACATATCCGTTTTAACACGAATATGCAGTTACTGTTGTATGTAACGTAATGCCAGTTAAGTTTGTTGTGTGCACTACTTCGCTTTTCCATGTATTCATTTAAGAATTCAAGCATTCGTACTTTCCCAATGCGTCGACGAGCAAATCCATTTGTATTGATTGTTTTACGTTGAACCCCGGGAGGTGAGCCTCTGTGATTTATAATTCTGTATGAAGGTGCTCCTGAACACGGTTGGTGGATTGTTTTTTTCAATTATTGGCAAGATTAACGTCTCTTTTATGTTTTTTCGGTTGATCTAACACATAAGTCTTGAAAAACGTATTGTTCCGTGTTACTGGCGCCACAAAATTACTTTCAGTCGTAAATACGCATGGTCACACTTTTCTGTGAAAGAACATAAAAATTGCTCCGTCGTTTTTCAATTTAATCAGCTTTTTTGTGAACGAAATGTGAAATGAAGATTACAATTTACCTTACACGAATATTCATGAGAGTTCTGATATAAACATGAGATGAATGTAGCACAAAAATAGAGATGCTTGTAAGCTTATATAGACACGCAATTAAACATATATATAACTACTTAAATGTTGAGCAACACATACGCTATTTTATTACATCCCACCAAGTTATATTATCAAATATCAGTGTACTATCATTCTGTCACCTTTCCTTTCTCAATATTGACATTTTGGTATACGGATTTAGGTGTAATATTCGCATGGGCTTGGTTTGGTAACATATTCAAATGGATTTAGTTGGATATGCCGAGAATGCATCGTCATTAATCATCAATACACCACTGATCAGTGATCACACATAATATTATTCCCAGCGCACGAATTTTCATGACAACTCGTCTCTTATGTTGCGGTAACTATGAACTAGTGTCTTAGCATTCCGTATGTGCACGGCACAACCGATGAAGTCGAATAAGCCCCATTTTGCATTTCGTACGTAATTTGTTGCAATTTTAAGTTGACAAGTAGTGTTAAATAATAATTTATTGACTTAAATGATGATCCACGAGTATGATTTTAATATTGTATTACATTCTTTACCTAATGATTGAGACTAAGCTGGTCGTTTGTCATTTGAAAATAATAATCATGAAAAACACTCAATAAAAAGATCAAAGCCCAGAGTACATGTATGCACACATGTAAATACAGAGAATTTAAATCCATAAGAAAATCCTAAAACTTTTATAGCTATCGCATCAAGTTTGAAAACATTAGCAAAGTAATCCCAATTTAAAACAAAAATTGGATGCATTTGGAGCTCTATTTAATATTATATTATCCAGAAACAGTTAGTGCTACAAATATCGGCTTATCAATTCTTCAGATTTTTCTTCTCTGACTGTTTACACATGCTCATTCACACATTATTAGCACATGATTTTATTACGTTTTCCTCAAAAACATTAAAATTGCGCATTTTATGGGACATAATAATGGTAACATTCACGGTTGTAATTTCCAATTTCAAAGAGAAACTTCAAAAATCGCCGAGCAAAGTACCTTCCATACGAAAGGGAATTAAAATGAACTACGACATTAAAGTATTAAACATATTAATGCATTTGTACATGCTTCGAAGAAAGTGAAACAAAGGAGAAAACTCAGCTATTGTATGTCTAATACACAGTATAAGACTTCCTTAATATAATATGCGTCTTTATTCAATATCATCTTCTAGTCTTTAGTTGGATGACACTTAATTGTTGCAGTGGAGTGTCTGTTAAACCCCATAATTCAACATCACATTAATAAAAATCAGAATATTATGTATGTTACATTGAACATACTTACACATTGAAAGAATAAGTACGAATTAAGAACAAACTTTGCAAATTTCATTTTATCCCAAAAGTGCATTATGGTGGCACTAGCATTGTTAGCCTCAAATTAGAGGAAACTCT